>PPHD01002122.1:18498-37763 GCA_002909625.1 Bambusicola thoracicus | reverse complement strand
TAATTGCTGTCCTTATGAGACTGAGGAGACTTAAACTTGAGTCTGTCTCACTTCTTCATAATATTAAATCCTGGTAGTGGGATTTTTTGGGTGGCCAATAGTAAAATTGTAGCAGTAATATAGTAATAGATATTTATCCTAATAGCCCTGTTAAAAGGAAATAATTTTACAGGGAAGGATACTGTGGGCAGCCCAGAAAGATTAACTACTGCCCAAGTAAGTTGGGACATCAACTTGAGGAGTGCAGCTCCACAACGAAGCTGTCAGAAAAGCTTGCTTGCTGAGCACGAATTACTCAACTGATTCAGGGATACAGATTTAAATGTCAAAATAAAAGCTGAAGGTGAGGCCTACTAAGAGATTTTGAAATTATTGTTAGAATATACCTCCTTGGACTTAAAGTGAAAACTCAGCTGCTTTTTATTTTCTGTAACTGTCTCTCTCCGACTTCCAAAATGTCTCACATTTTCCTTTTGAGCATGACTGGCTTTGTTTTTTTTTAATTGCTATTTTTGTTTTGGGTTTTGCTCCTGCTATTATTTTCTTGCTTCTGTAGTTATCTTGGGATGCAAAATGCATCTTTCAACTTTCACTTTCCCTGTTGCTCCCGGCTTTCTGGCTTCTTCAGCAGGAGATCCCAGGGTGGGTGACCAGTGAAAGATGGGACTTAAACACTTGAAGACTCAGGCAAAATAAACATTCCTCCCACCCTTGTATTTCTGAACAGTTACACTGAGTTTTTGCAGGTGAGAGTTATGGAATTTCAATGGGATAGAGTAGGGTTTGGTTTTAAAACAAGGACATCTTAATACATAAAGCCAAACTGCGTTCACAAGGCTAATTACAACTTTAACCATTTTCTTAGAGATCTGAAGTCTTTTTCCCTCTAGTGAAACTCAAAGCAGAATGTGCTGTTATCTTTATGGCCATCAGATGATATTCATGGTTTGAATTAGACAAATTTGAAATCTTATGCTGGAAGTGACTCTGTGCTTAAAGTTTTACAGAAAAATATGAAATTAGAAAACCAAAATTTTCTGATGCAACGCAGTCTTTCCTTCTGTGTTTCTTCAAAGTTAAATGCAAACTCTGAGAGGGATTTCAGATTGGTACTCTGGGGATTATGTGAATGAATCATACCATCATTAATTGGACTTGTCAGTGCTCTTTTTCACTGTGGAAGATTTTTCTCCAAATATACAAGAAAATATGAAGAAACTGAGAAGTGATCTGCAGGAAAAAAGTTCAAAATGGCCTTTTGTGAAATATGGTTCAGCTTTAGTAACTCATTAAACAAAGCCTCTTGCTATAATGTTTGTAATCTCATATTCTTACTGACAGTCTTAACTCCTATGTGATTGCTACAAAGGCCAGACTGTTTCTGTGCAGAGGTTTATTAAATTTGTGATATTATAATGCTTTCATGGATCAGATATAGCAAATGCGTATTGGGCACTGGTAACCAGTAAGATTTTAGTTATCAGTGAGATCAGACATATATTTACCTTGTGTGAGTGATGAAAACAGTCCAATAAGCCTTCTTGTAGACTTTTGCCTCTGAGATCCAGGTGAAGAGCTTGCTTTCCTGCTTTGCTGTATAATCCCACATACTATCCTGTGCTTCACTAATTTTTTTTTTTTTTTGGTCACATTCCAACCCCAGTTGGGGGTTGGGCTTGATGATCTGTAGAGGTCCCTTCCAACTCCAACAATTCTGTGATCCTGGCTGTGAAAGGAGTAATGCTGCCAAAAATGATGGATATTTCAGTGTGTTTGGATTAATGAATCTTATTGATTTTTTTTTTTTTTTTTTTTTGAGGGCTTGTAGTAGCTAGGAATCCTAAAAATTGGCAACAGATGGAAAGTAACAGAGGAACCTAATTCTCGACTGTTTGCCCCTTGTGTGTGGAGTGAAGAGCTTTGCCAAGAAGCACAAAGACTGTGTAGAGACCTTAACTACATCAGCTAGGCAATCATCCCGATTTGGTATTGTTCTTGGATTAAGTTGATTAGGTTTGTATCTTATCCTACAGTGCAGGAGTGTCGACGGTTTATGTTCTTCCTGGGACAACTTGGGCAGCACTTGCTGCATGGAGGCAATGGGCAGAGCAGAGGCTGGAGTATAATCTGAGTTTATTTTCTCAGTTCCATTTTAGTATGAAATATCCTTGGAGGAGGGACCTGAACCCCATCCTCCCTGAGAGAAGTCTTACAGGATTGTCTCTTTCTTTTGTTTTTGTTTTTTACCTCATATTGTTAATCAGGTAGAATTTATGTTCGTTCTGTGCTCTAAGGCAAAATTATACTTCCTACAGTCCAAGCAAAATACAAATTGGACGGAACAGTACTAACTTTGACCCAAATCTTATGAATGAAACATTAAATTCTACAGGCTCATATGTGTTTTTAATAAAATGAATAGTAGAATATGGTAGTGGTTTTTTTATTCCCCTGTACAAGAAAGACTTAACTGGAGAGAGTCCAGCAAAGGGCCAGTAAGATCTTTTGTGTGAGGTGAGGCTGAGTGAGGTGGTACTTTTCAGCATGGAAAAGAGAATGCAGGATATTGTTTTAAGACTTTATTATGGGTGTGACAACTCCTCAAAAGTTGCAAGATTTTATTTATCTTTACCTGCAAAATAAATAAATAAATATGCAGTGAGCTTGTCTTATGCTGTTACAAGATAGGAATCTTGGATTGCCACAGAATCACAAAACATCTGAGGTTGGAAACAACCTCTAGGAATCATCTAGTCCAACCTTCACATTTATCTAGTCTGTATTTCATTAGTTTGTCTGTGAACAAACCAGCTTGTGAACTAACAGAAACTTTGACTAGTAGTTTCTGAAGAGAAAGTGTGAACTTCGTACGCTGCAATGGCAAAGAGTCTGGAAGAGGCAATTTCTGTTTCTAGAAAATAGATTCTTTTTGTCAGTACTCAGGTACTGCAAGTGTGTTCAAGACTGTACTTACATATTCTAGACTCATCTTTTATGAATATTACGGATGTTCCTTGTGCCATTTGATATGTAGGGAATACAAGGATCCTGTAGTAAAAATAATTCTGGAGTTCTATTAAATGACAGCTGATCTGTATTTGACACTTGCACAACCATTAATATATTGCTTAAGAGTTTATTTTGCAGTGATGTTGATTTCCCACACACAGTCATAAAACCTTTGAAGTTGCATCTTACTCCATTGCTTCAAATGTGTGCTATGTCACTTTTTTTTTTTTTTTCCCTTCCCTGTAGTCAGCTCATGGGAAGAAAACAGTCTGTATAACAGGTTCTCTTCCTGTGAGAATGGAGCTAGAGTGAACTTAAAGCATTCAATATCAGCTACTTAAAGAGATTTGGCTTCCTTCTTTGGCCTTCCTTTATTTAATGCAGCAACTCGTGTGATCTAGATGGGTGTCGATTGAAGGATATTAATTAGTAGGAAATTAGTAACCTTTTCTAGGGTTAATAGTCTGCTTAATGGTCCTGAACTAGCCACCACAGAAACAGACCAGTGGCAAACGCACACTGGGGACAGGAAAGTGGAGGAACTGATGAATCCATTATATATGCAGCTGTATTCTGTCACCCCATTGATGCTAACTGGTGGAGATTGTTTTATTGTAGCTTGGACTCCTAGGGCTTAGGTAAAATTTCTTGTGTGGTGGTGTAGTATTATTTGGGAAATTAGGTTCAGTTGCGCTTATTGGACTTGAGTTGGCTGATAAGAGCTCCTGGCACTTGTACAAAGGGAGCATTTGTTTAATATGGTCTTTAAACACCAGCTGCTAATCTGTTGTGGAGTTGAAACTGCCTGTTGCTTCTGTGACTGCTATGATGCTTTTTTTTTTTTTTCTGCTGTGAAGTACAAAATTGTGTGCTTCATACTGCTTAATAGCATTGGCCTTGCAGAGAGAAAAAAGTATTATGACACTTTTCTACATAAGGTTTTACTGTTTTGGTTTATTTTTGGCAAGAAAGTTTGGAGCTGTTTGCAGTGTAATGAGACTGTTCCCTCAGTACTGATAAATTATGGTTAAGTGAGTGTTGATTCCTGTCCTTCGTACCTCTTAATTTCAAGAATCTCTTTTCCAGTATTTCTGGTCTAAACCATTAACTTAAGAAAATTTATGTAAGGTTTTCATCTTTGAGTCATAATAAGAAAGAATGCAAGCCCGTGTACTGTTTTCATCTTACTGACTTCAGTGGTTCCATTTCTACCATGAACAAGATAATAAGAAATCTGGAACAGAACTGCCATAGAACTAAACATTCATTTCTTCTTGAGCTACGAAGGTTAAGCAGTGATCAAAATTAATCTGGACAGCATTATACCCTTTACTCAGTTCTCTAAGATTCTTTTAAAGCTATTAGATAAGAAAATGCTTTAACAATGAGTCTGATGTACAGAAAACTGTGCTACTGGGGACGAATGAAGGCAGAACATAGTTTTAAGCCCACTCATTTTAGCTTTTTTACATACATTAAGAGATTCTTACCTGCATATTAGCAAATTAACACTGAGGACGTGGTGTGTTGTGCTGAGCTCTTGACTGTCATGAAATCCATCTGTTTCCACGATACAGCTTGCCAGGCTGTAACTTGTTCTGTTTTGTGCAGAAATAATCAAACATCTGAAGACAAATCCCATATCCTATAATCTCTCAAGTGGTGAAAGTCCTAGGCTTAGCTGTTGTGTACCTGACAGGATCTGCTGTTGTACCTTTCCAAGCTGAAGAATTTTCTGAGACAGTAGGAAAAAATGGAGATGAAAAGATTTCTAGCTGTGATAAAGAACACACCGAGGAGGTAGGGCATCTTGCTATGAATTTTAGCATTCCTTGTGCAGGAAGCAAAAGAAAGTTATCTTACTCCTTTCACTCATGGTCAGGGCAAATTTAAGCTGGAGAACTGCATTTAGGGGCTTTGTTCTTGTCAGAAAAATAGCTGGGCAATCTACAGATAAACTGTATGCTGTCTTGACTTGCATTCGGTGTAAATTTAACACAAGAAACTGCAGTTAAAATATTGCTTAAAAAGTTAAAAAACTTAAAAACACAAACTCAGAAATCAGCACAGAGATTTCAGCATGTGCAGCAAGTGCATAGCCAAGTAATAAATAGAACTGAAAATCCTTACCCAAGTAAATTCAGAGGAGGAAACTACTTTAAAGAACTTAATGTTTTTCTCCCTTTATATATGGAACTTCAGAAAAAACTACTGAGTAAGCTACATAATAGCTTATAATATATGTTTAAATAAAAATGCAAACTATGAGAAGGCCACTGAAGTTTGATACCCATCAATCTTTATTCATACTGGCCCGGTTACTTTTTAAAACACCATTAAGTAGACACATACTGCCATCTAGTGAGCATCTCCAACAACTGCATTTTGATTTCTGAGGAGAGAAAAACGTGTTGCTTGCAGTGAGTAACTTAAAACAGTACAAAACATAGATGTAAAAATGCTGCACTTAATGCTTTGTCAATTGTATGTTATATAACAGAGATACACGGAGCAAAGCTAAAGTATTTTATTAATAATTTATTGTCAGTAAGAAAGACTGGCTAATGGTAATTTTCAGTAAAAACCTTTACAAGACCATTGGATCACAAATATACAGACACTATAAAAACTGTGTCGTAGTGGTTTTGGTTTTAAACTGGTATGTAGAGGGTCTTCAACACGCTTTCCAAGAAGGGAAAAAATGTTTACAGTTCTAAAATACAGCAACCCATTCAAGACATTTCCATGTAGCTGACCCAGAAAAATATCAGACCTAACCTATGTACAATTGGAATTGTGTGAATATGTTGAAATTCTCATAATGAAATGTCAAACCTTGGTTTTGGGGGGAATACATACAGTGATGCCCTGATTATAATAACTCAGGGTGCTAGTTTTAATGGCACACAAACACCACTATTTTCAGTGGAAAACAAATTCACAAAATATCTACAAAATCTAGTTAAAACTATTAAAATCAAAACTGTACATAAAATTTACAAAAAGTAAGAGGAAATTAATTTTCATTAGAACTATATAAATATATGCATCATGCTAATATGGAGAAGTGGTATGTGATTTTTTTTAACATAGACAATGCAAAGTACAAAAAACACGTTCAAAAATGGCAGTCAGTGGAATTCTTGGAACTGTCCAATTATAGTAGGTCAGGAAATGGAAATAAGCTGGTTTAGTGAAATGAACTGCATGATCCAATGCCACCATGCCAGTTTAGCTCACTGAAACAGAAGCATTCACTGAGGCTGGGGGGAAGAGAGAGAGGGGAAAGAAAAAGAAAAAGCTTTTGAAAATCATTCTAGAATTAAGTCTGTTAAAGAGTCCAGGCACTTTGTTGAGTGTGAGTGTCAGACTTCTGTATGTTGCTGGGAATCGAGTGGAGGAATTTTCACATTTTCAAAATGACTGTCATCTCCACTCTCATAGTCACTCATCATGACTTCAGACTCCATTTCACAGCATGCTGACACATCAGAGCACGAAGCCGTGGAAGCATACACAGACATGGACATGTTGTCTACAGTGGGAGCTTCAAAGTCTCTATTGTACCCTAACGTGTAAGGAGCATAAGGTTCTCTGTAATTGCCATTGGCACCACTGGTTGTGGTCTGAGGTTCGGACATGTCTGCAGGATAGTGATGGGGAAGATACTGATTAAGGTTAAACCTCTGCCTGCTTCTTGTAGAAGAACCCAAGCTACCTACAGCTGGCATGTCTCTGGGAGGCTGTATTGACTCAAACTGGTCGCTGTATTCTGGTGGTAATGGTGGAAGCTCATCAGGTGCAGGGAAGTCATCAGGTGGAGGTGGAAAATCACTTTCTATGTCATAACCGCCAGGGTAATAGTCTGTGTCGATGGCATTTGGATCTGTATACAGGGGAGCTGACTCCTCAACCACTTCATAACTTGGATATTCCTGGATACCTGGCAGTTGAACACTTGGCATCCAGTCTGATGTATCCCAGTGATAACCTGAAAAGTGAAAATTAAAAAAAAAAAAAAAAAAAAAAGTGTTAGTATATCATCTTCAAGTCAGTCTGAACTGAGAATTCAAGGCATGTAGTAAGACAATGCAGTCACTGTGATTAGGATGTTACTTGTTAATTGGAGAACAGTGTGCCTGGCTCCACAGAAGACATTCAGCACAACTTTACGTCACGCCATGCATTAGATATTGCATCATTCACATTTAAACTTTTAAATTTTCTCAGACATCTCACCTAAAATGAGAAGAGCTGTACATCACCTATGGAATGTGCTGTTACAATACATAACGGTATAGAATTGTTCACTGGCTAGCAAATAACCAGTGGTTTCCCTAGTGCAGTTGAATTCTTAATCAGTTGTTGTTTGAGTAATTAGAACTGGCTTGCTAACTGATGCCCAGTTTTCCTATGAATATATTTAGCATAAACCTTGCTTTTCCTACGAGAAAGAAGTAATTTCTAACTGGTAAAGTATCCAGACTATTTAAAGTGACTTTTACCGCTTGGCTGAATTTTAGTGCTAGATTTATAGTAACTCAAAAAATGGCACCTCTCCATGCTTCCACTCTCTGATAAAACTCCTTTCTCTTTGACTACATATAAAGATGTCCCAGACTTGAATAGAAGAACAAAACAGCAAAATCGGGCTTAATCATGCATGGCAGCCTTCCCTTGAATAAGGTTTTATTTCTCAGCTGAAAACCAGGTGTAAGTTTAACATCATTAAAAATATGCATATGGGTGTGTATATTTTTAACCTGAATACCAAAAAGGAAAATTAATACAGAACTGGAATAAGGTGCAAATCTAGTAAAAAAAGTAATCACTGCAGACAAATGCACAGCAAGCAATTGATAGTAAGTCTGTGTTAAAGCCAAGTATTAACAAAAATATTGTGGTGCATATCAATGAACTGCATGCAGAAGTCACCTCTTGAATTGCTGAGGTCAGGAACAGCAAAAGATTCTTAAGTTGGCAGAATGAGAAGAAAAAGGAGAAAATATCTGTTGTTAGGAATCAAATACTAGAACCAATATGAAGACAAACATAATGACTGTCGCTAAGATGCTACCTTTATTTGTTTTTAGTGTACTCTAGGTAAATATGCCTATCTATTGAGTAGTACTAAAGTTGGCTTCTTTCCCTTGTATCCTTCTTTATTAGACTTGAGCTGTAGAATTGCTGCTGAGTCAATGTAAAGCCCACCTGGGACACCGTCTTCTTATGGCATAATCTGGAGTCTACAGTCTGTTGAAATTCTCATTTCATCATATTTAGAACTTAAGAGGTTACAAGACTTGGTCTGACTCTTTTCTTGCCCCACACCCCCCTGGCTTTTGATACAGGGATACATGTGTCAGGACTTGTGCTTCCTAGTGTCTCACATGAAGATGGAACTTTCACTTTAGTATCTAGCTTCCACAGGCTGTGCACAGGGGCATCTACCTGTTGCTGTACAGCAATCCCAGCAACTTCTGCTTAGCACAGAACTGTCCTGTGCTGTCTGACAAACTTTAAACCTTTCTTTCTCAGGAAATCCTTATACAGGTCTGAAAGGAGGGATGCCTGCCTATACCTGTATCTCTTCTCAGAAAGGTCTAAGGTCAGAGACCCTTCAAATATCTCTGGTCTCCTAACCAGGGGAGTGTTCTGACCACTAGACTACTTAAAAGACAGCTTTCTTTGGTTTTGTAGGGAGGCTGGGTGCAAAACTGAACTCAATAGGCAGATGACTGTACATGCTTCTGAGTCAAAGACGACTTAACGTAAAGTACAGCAGCAAACTAGAACTTGATGTACCTATCTTTATAGGTGACACTTTGCTACGCTGGAGCTCTATTTCCTCTTGCACTCAACACTGTTGTTTGCACAGAGCTACAGCCTTCTCTGAGGAGCAGTGCAGGGAATACAGGCCTATAACTGTCCTAGGAGGAGACTGTGCAGTTGATGCTCCCAGGATACTTTTTGAGACTTGAGGAAAAGACCATCTGTCACAGAGCCTGACCTTTGCTGAAGGCTGGAGCAAGGATCTCTGCTGCTCAAACTGGCATCGTTCTGAGATGCTCCAAAGCAGAACTTTTTACCCACTATGCTTTCAAAGAATGAATGTTTATATAGGCTAGAAACTTCCAAGTATTAAGAAGCAGGTGAGCAGGACATCTTTAATCTTTGCCCTTTCTGGATGGTTTGCAATGCATAAAATAACTGTATTTTTCTTACAGTGATACTAAAACAATGAATGATATTTCCAACTGTCTTGAGAACTAAATCCATCAATTTCAATTTTTATCTATTAAGATCTCAGAAAATCTGAGTTATTAAATATTTCTGATAGGCTTTTGCTGCCTCTAGTCTTGGAATCTTAGTCTTCCTAGGTTAGCCTCTTAGTTTTTCCTAAGTTACTGCGCATTACAATTTTTTTTTTAGCACTGGGGACTATGATCTATTTGTAAACATTAATGATATATTCTTCTGTGATTAGAAGTCTTTGCATTTGCCTACTTGCTCATGTCTCTGCATACACTAGAGAACTTGTACTTCAAATAACAAGCCAAACAGAATCTTTAGGTACTGTAAATATTTTTATGATCTTAAAATGACCTTGTTTTCAGCAGGACTTCTAAGGTTTCCTTGTCTATTTTGTTTTTATTAAGAAATAAGAAACACGTGCTGTGGGTATTGCTTCAGAAGTAGCCTCTGCAGACTTGCAGTGGAGATATAAAGGAGTAAGCTATTGAAAATTCCAGTGCTATTCAAGTCTATAGAGAGGTTAGTGTTTGTATAGGCTCAGTGGCACTTCTATTACTACTACTATTTTGTACACTTTTTCTTAAATGTTAGAAAGAAAATACATTGAAAATAGCTATTTTGCCTTCTTCTAAGATACAAATGGATATGTGCAAATAAGTGTGTACATACATATACACACACAAACATGCCTTTTAGATACTCAGTAAGAACAGGAAGTAAGCAACTACTTAAGCTGCTAGGAATGTGCATGCTTGTACATCCCAATTGCACACTACAATCAACATTTTCTGCTATAGACAAACTCATCTAAAAAGACCAGAGAGGAGCGTATCAGGCTACTCGTGTTCTGCTCTGCCAAAGCCAACAAGGTAGATGGGGAAAGAAATAGAACTATGGGCTGCTGATTTTTCATCTATTTTGGTGTAATTAATTGTCTCTGCTTTCTCAACCTGCCAGAAGCTTTGCTGTGAATGTTGTGAGACAACAGCAAGCACCAATATCTTTTTATGCCTTTTTTTTCCCCAACAAACCACACTGAAACATGCCTGCAGGGTAGACACAGCATATACACATGAAAATATGAATACACATACTATATAAATATACTCTTTACTCATGTTTGTGAGAAAGTTTAAGTACATAGTAGTTTATAACTCTCATCTGCTACATTACTAGAAGAAAAACGTGCATTATTCTGCCAAAGCAGTAAATAAATATGAAAACATGTATATACCTTCTTTTTCCACCGAGTCAACAACAGCATTGACAAGGTGTATTACAGTCACTACGGAAGCTTGTAAAAGGTATAAAAGGAGCAAATTAAAACAAACCTATAGTTAGTATCATTTTAAATAGCATAGAGGTAAACAAAAATACCATAAAATTGTAGTCCATTACTATTTTAAAAATGAAGTTTATTGAGATATATATATTATATACTCTATCTAGAAAGCAATTGCATGTAACACACAAAATACATCTCTGAACCTGACTTTTGTTCTTTATAACAAAGTACCTTTTTACATTCATAACTATTCTTAAAATTCTGCGCAAGCACAAAATTTTATTTTTTTTATTCTTTTAACATTTATTCAGTATAGTGTTTGTACCACACTTCATCTAGATTGCAATAAACCCAGGCATCCCACAAATGCTGATGTGGGGTGAATTAAGGAGTAGGCTTCCTACTGCTGTTTTCTTCCCCCTCAACAGAGGGGTAGAATCTTTTACTGCAATGAAAGGATAGTAGGAATGACAAAATCAGGTTGATGTTGTTGATGTGGTCTTTAAATAACAAACACAAGTGATGAATTAATCTGTTATAGCTTCCTCTCCCCAGCATACTTTTGGAAGGGAGAAAGATTTATAGGGTAGGATGAGGTAAGCACATGGAATTTGTTTGCAAGGCTCAGGGATAAAATTTCAAACGAATGAATTCAAAATCTACCAAAAAAGGAGGAAGGAACAATCTCTATGATGCTACAGTTATTTCTCTTGGAATGATATATTACTGAGTAATCAATACATGACAAGAAATACCTGTAGGCATGTATGAAATATATGGGATGAAGGGGAGGGAAGAACATGTACTGCACAACACTTAATACCACAGAAAAAAGTTGAAAGTTGATATTAAGTCTACTGATAAATGAATACTATAAGCATACCATTTTACTTTCACCAATCATTAACAGATTTCTATTACAGAACAAACCACTCTAACTTGTTAAGAAGTGGAATGTTCTGTACTCCTAAGCTAAAGAAATTTTAAATTTTTGTTATCATACAGAGACAAAAGCAGGAATTGGAATAGAGTCAGAACACCTGAACTTAGCGAATTAAATTATGAGACAACCATGTCTTTGTCCAATCAGTCTGAAATATTTCTGAATATATAGATGCACTCAGATCAAACAATAGAAGCATCTGTTGTAACAGAAAAATAAGACTTCCAATCAATAATAGTAATAAAATGCTCAAATAAGTACACTGATTATATTTTGAAGGACTAGAATTGTGATTAAAGGATTTATATAATTTTTTTCATATTGGCTTTTTTCAGTGTATGAATTTTTCTTAATTAATTCATTTTAATCATGGTGAAAGCCGAGTATACTGCTCTACTGTAATAAAATTCCTTTTTTGTAGCTTCCTTCATTACTAAAGTAGTCAAACTTACAAGCAATCCCTTAAACTCTGCTCTCACTCAGAACTGATCTGATCCATATGGGAGCTGAGGTCGCAGCAAGAAAAAGAGAAGGAAACACATGAAACTGTAACACCGAAAAGCTTTACTAAAAGCTGAATGTCAAAACTGAAGTTATAGTTGCACAGGCAAAGGTGTCTTTTAAATTCACTGTATTCTTATATAAGATAACTAATTATTAAATTTGAATGTGCTTTTAACATAGTGTTAAATACCTTGTGCTGCATTTACACGTTAATATTCTAATACTGGAATGAACATATAGGTAATTTTAAGGTAATTAACATGAAGTGTAAGGCAAACACTAATAGCTTTGAGTATTAAAACAAATACTAATATATATTAAATTGTGTACTTAATATATATTAGATGTATGTAACGCCTGTTGATACTAAGAGAGAGATTTAATGCAGAGACATTACGAATGGAACATAAGCAGCAGTAACAGAATGATTAGAGTTTACATACCATTGTCATCACATGATTCAGACTGGAAGGAGCTAAGAGACTGAACTTCAGACATGCTTTCTCTACCACTATAAGGATGGGAGTTCTTTTCATCCAGAGGCTTTTTTGAAAGGCAGGGGTCAAGATCTACTACTTTAGCTGGAAGAAAAAGTTCCAAGTGAGACAATTAACAGACTTAATTAGAAGAGTCAATAGAAATTAAAGCTTTCTAAGATCTACACTTCTAAGAAAACTTAGTAGCGTATGAAGCTGGATCAGACTTAAGAACTAGTAAAATCTTAATGCTTCTACTACAGCAGATACAGATGGACTTTGAGCTCATAGTAAAACTGTACCACACACGCCTGTAACTAAAAGATAACAAAACTAAGAACGTTTCTTACTGTCATAGTCAAAATCCCAGCTGGGCTTCTGTATTGAATCGCTGTCTGAAGGAGAGTTGGAGGGAGGTGGAGGTGGCAGGTTTGGTGCTACACTGCAAACAGCTACAGCTTTCCGGTGGCCATGCACAGAATCTGGGTTAAAAGTACTAAATTCTGGGTGCTCAGGGATCGCAGACCCCTCAAAAGAATTCCTGTCAAGATTGTTCCTGGAGTCGCTTGGAATGCTTGGAGTGTATGAAATAGGACGAACAGGAACTTGGGGAGGGATGTCAGAATAGATGTTCTTATTCAATTTTGCATCAAAATAAGGTCGTTGCAAGAAAGCTGTTGTAGCTCCCAGCTGCTTGTCTTCAGGTTCTGGTTGGTGTTTCTTCTTTCTATTCACCACTTTGCGGCAAGCAACAAAAATCCCAACTAACAAGAATATTCCAGCGATGAAAACAATAATTCCAATTACTTCAGCTAAACTAATGTTCCAAGATGTTGAAATGTATTTGTTAAGAACAATATCTGTGCAGTGCTTTCCTCCAAATCCATGGCTGCAATTGCAGTGATATGAACCGTAAGTATTTTCACAAAGGGCACCATTAAGACACGGGTTTTCTGTGCATTCATCGATATCAGTCAGACACCTACCAAAATAAGAGAAACAATGGTTAGTTTAAATCAGTAACCACTGCTGTAGTCTCCTCGTTCAACAATTCTAAATATGTTTAATACGTAATAATGTACACCACCAGGCAACTTGCTATTTTATCACCATTCCAGATTTCTATCAACTTGAACTGTTAAATACTGATAAAATTTCCATTTCTGCGGAACGCTGTACTCACCTTTCTCCCCGAAAGCCTGCTTCACACTCACAAACAGGTCCATCCAAACTGTCGATGCACTTGCCACTGTTTTTACAAGGATTGTCTTTGCAATATGGACCCAGCTGGCACCTTCAAAAGAGGAAAAATATCAGTAACAACAAAAAGAGTCACTGTCTCACTGTAAGTTGTGTAAATAGTATTAGATATAGTGGAAATCAAGGCTGCTATATAGGGGCTGACATTAACCAACTCCAGTGGATTTCAAAGTGTGAACTTCAAAAACAAAAGAGATTTAAAAAACAACAACAGAGAAGGTGTTATATTCTGTGCTGTAAGGGGGTTCATTTGCACAAAAAAACCATACAAACATACCTTTGGCCTGTGTACTGTCCTCGGCATTGGCAGATGAAATCATCACTGACTGGGATGCAAGTACCTCCATAAAGGCAGGGATTGGAAGCACACGGGTTGACACTTACATCACAGTGAGTTCCCATGAATAATGGAGCACACTTGCAGTAGTAACCTGAAATCAAATACATTCTTTTTGAAAGGTGCACATGGCTTTACTGGATTCAAGATAAAAACCTGCCCTGCCCACCTGCCTGTTCAGAGTGAGGACAGAAACAGAAATATTCTATTGAAAAATGAAGAAAAGTCTAATGGAAATGTTTTCTGGCATGTGACTGAAGATTACTGTCACTTATCTCTCAGAAATCACGTTTGTCACAATGTTTTCAGAAATTTTAAAGCTCTAAAGTAGGCATTCAGAGAATGGACCTCAGTGTTGATTGACACTGAAGATTAAATCCTTGCACTGTTTGATGGGTTTTGCCTATTTCTTACTCCAAGGAACTGAGTGTCAAAATACAGGCAGACACAGCCTTCCTCCCTGGTTAACAACTCTCTGGAAAAGCAAAAACTATTTACAAAATTGTTTGGGCCTTCCAAGGCAGGTAAGTGGAAAAGTAGTTTTAAAAACTAGCAGAACAGCTTACCTCCATTTGACAGAGCATTGCAGATGCCTCCATTCTGACATGGGTTGCTTGAACAACCTTCTGTGGTAGTAAGCAAGCACCCAGGAGTCACATCAACAGATTCTTCCATGTGCGCATAATTTCGTGGCTTGCTGTTTAAGGGGAGCTCTTGTCCATTAAGTACAATAGAATCCATACAGCCTCTGAAACCATTGCTAACCTGAGGACTCCTCCCATGTCTTGTACCTTGTTGCCGAATATGACCACCAAAAAACACATGATTATCTAGGTTCAGTGTCCTAAGCGTACCAGGGGCAGTACCAGATGCTGTATGCACCCTGTCCAGAACAAGTCGTGCATAATTTCCATCTACTTCAAGAGATACTGAATGCCACTGGCCATCATTAATCTGAATGCTCTGAACGGAGACAATGCCAGGTCCACTGCCACAATCAAATTTATATTGCAGCCTTCCATGATGAATCTACAGAAGACAGACACATCATCAGCAAATGGAGCAAAAAGTAGAAGTTGAAAATATTGGCACCTCTTAAAATTTTGTTTGTTACAGAGACAAGATGATGGTGATGTCCATAAAGGGCAGTTTACTAGCAACGTATTTTAAACATTCACAGTGATTGTTATTCATTTTATATGATCCTTTTAATTAAAATGCATATAGTACTACTTTTCTCTACAGTAAAGAACTCACAGATTGTCATCAAAAGATTGCAGTATCTTTGTTTTAAGTGACTAATGTCTCATGTTTTAAAAACTTTTTCTGTATGGACTTACATAGTATTACAAGAAAATAAATTTAAAACTAGTATTTAAAGTAGATCCTTTTCTTTTTTCTCATTTTTTTAAACAGTGAAGAAAATAGATTATTTTTACATATTAAAAGATTCTACAAAGGTTGGCCACCAGATGTGTTAGAAGAACTATCTTGAATGCAACTCTCAGTTATAACAACTCTGCAGAAATATCAGTATGAGTAAAGAGGAGATATGTACCTCTAAGATACTGTAGTCTGTCCCTCGAGCGTACATAACAACTGCATGAGCAGAGTAAGTTCTAAGTCTCATTGTCAACTTCATTTCTTCTTTGTTCTCATTTTCCATGAGACGATATTTCACATAACTGTTCCCACTGAAAGTCACAGCAGAGCCCACTGATGCTGAGGGATACAGAAAAACATGATGTTAACACAGGACTGGAAAACAATATGGTTTTATGCAGAATTTTTTTAAAGCAAATTTCTTACCAGGACACTGTCCAGTTTTGCTGTCATGGCAAACACAGGTATATTTTCCCTCCTTTGGATCTCCTATACATTCAGTACCTTCAGGGCACGGGTTTCCTTCACACACACTATTCACCACAGGGCATTTCCCCTCTGTAAAATGAAATATATTATTTCTCTTCTGTTGGCAGTAATAGTATTTTGTGAAAAAGGACACTTACGAACAGAAGCTGATAGCAACCCAAATGATACTCCTCAATATCAGACAACAAGGAAGTGAATAACAGTTATGAGACATGATAGGCAAATAGTGTGTACAATGGCTGATGCTCATAGTTATCTCAATAAAATTTAAAATTTGGAAAATCATGCTGTGGTTTAAGGTTTACTCCTAGTGTCACACATCGTAAAAAAACCCACAAGTACACAGATAAAAAACATGAGAAGAGTGTGTATTTCAGACAGAAAAGGAATGGGCTTAAAGTATTTATTTCAGATGTAAGTTCAGCCAGCAGTGCTAATTAATGATTTTAAAAAGCCATCTCATTTTCCTAAGAGCCAAAGACAAATTCATCATTTGCTATAAATCTGTATGCTTTTATCTATTTTAATGCATATTAATTTCCCGGTTCAAGCTGTCATTCACAGCTAAGTTTTGAAGCTGTATGAGATCTTTCTCTTAGCAGAAACCCAGTCATATTCAAGTACTTTGCACTAACTTACTTCTGTGCATACAAGACTGAATAGCTATTATTCACACAATGTAAAAGAAGCAACAAAGGAAAGAAATTGCTTTATAAAATGGATAATAAAGATATAAGTGGAAAAAAAATGCCCTCCCATGAGCTTATATTGTATAAAGTCTCATTATCACATTTTAAGAGAAGAATTACTCCTTATTTTAAATAAAATTTGGTGAATGGTGCAGTGCAGGTTACAGGACAGTCTTCCTTTCTGCTTTCCTTACCTTTACAAAGACAAACTGCTGCTCTGTGATGACGGGGAGTGACAAAACTCAGCCTGGCCGTGCTGTGAGTTGACATAATATTCTCATCCAGTGTTACTTTTTCTTCACAAAATTTCAAAGGGCAGTCTAGGCCTGCACAAAGCTTATGGAAAATATCAATTATCCGGACACCTAGAATCTCCTCTAGATCAGGCACAGAAGAGTTTATCTTGTGGAGCAAAATTCTCATTGGATGCTGAGAGCTGCCAGATTTTTCAATATTCAAGAGGACATCAAGGTTTGAAGGATGATCAGAAGGCTGCAAACTAACAATCTGGATGTCGTTTCTCCTCACACCTAAGATGTTTCTTAAAGCTCTCTGGAAATTGCGCCAGTAATCGCCAATGAATTCCTCAGGAGCAAGGTTTGCAAAGCGTATTGTAATGCTGTGATTTAGTAAATCTTGTGTGATTTGTTTGATGTGCACAGTAATATCAGCTGCAGTTGTAAATTTTCCATCTGTAACAGTGACATTCAGGAGGTACTGTCCCACATCTAATCTTTTATGTGCTATTAGTTTGCCTCCAGTACTGGAAACAGAGAACATGGATTCCATTTTGGGGTCCAGGCTATAAGTCAAAGTATCATAAACATCTTGGTCAGTTGCATGAATTTTTCCAATGACACCACCTGAATATTCTTCACCAAAGGCTGTAATAAAGATTTCTAGGGGCAGAATTGCTGGAGGATAAATGCTTTCCTCAATAACTCTAATATCAACATATGTCAGAGATGACAACGGTGGCTTTCCATTATCTGTGACCTAGTAGAAGACAAAGGTATAATTAGATTTTTTGCTTTATCTCATCAAATTTTGTTGTAGGTATGTGTACATTATGCAGTAGCACTGTATTTTTCTACAAACACACACAAAAACATACAAAAGTTCTTACGGGTCAATGCTTCAAAAATTGCAAATTCAAGTTTATGAGAATTTAATTCTGAAAATTTAGAAAACTGATTTTAAAGTGTGCACACACAGACATGTTTTCACTTCTTCCAAGATTAAAAGGATACAGTGTTCTTAATAGCTCCTCATGCCAGAAAGCCTACTAGCACTAGAGGAAATGCACAGTAGCTGATTTCAGACAGCAGATGGTGCTTGAAGCTTTTTTAGTGCAAGCATGGAAACAAATTACAAACTCAAAATGACTCATGGACTCTAAGTTTCTAACAAGTTTCACCACTTATTAGGAGATGGGCCTTGAAGGCAATCTAAATACAGTATGCCAAACAGTACTGCAGAAGAAAAACAACGCATGTAGAAAGTTACAGTTAATTATGCTGTCTTTCATGATTGGTAATCATGGCGAGGAAAAAAAACAACCTGCAATGATATTTGCTTCAGAGAATTATAGTTATTAACAGCATCAGCCTAGCTCAATTTTAAAGTCTTTTAAACACTATGTCCCCTGTCTTCCATCCTTTTTTGACAACAGCATACACAGGCATTGGACGATGAGAGAACAGAAAAAAATGATTATAAGAATAATAAAGAGTATTCCTTTGGGTTTACTTCCTTCTCTTTACATTTCTCAGTTCTTGTTTCCCTTCTAGCTTTTTCCCAGTGCTCTTTCCCAGTTACTGAAAGTAAGACTAAAGAAAAAGGCAAAGACAACACAGATATGATGTGAGAGGATATGCAGGGCTCAAAGAATATAAGATATCCTTCACTGTCTAAAAGACGTTACAGTAATTTTACCATGACTACAGGTTGGTGGTACACTCTACAAATCTATGCAGAGGAATTGCTTTGGACTTTTCAGTCAAATTTAAGCAAAAGAAAATAACTTCAGAACACAAGACTGTCTGAATATATGTACAAAATTGTAGCATTTTTAAAAGGCTAGGTGTGTCTCACAGAACTACATACTTCTATCATTAATTCCAAAAGGCATGGTTAGAAGCTTGACCTCTAGTTACCCAAGCACAAATAAGGAGAGAGACAGAGAGACGGAGCAAGCTTATGTTGGCAATGTTTTGTTTTGCCTAGATTTCTGCCTGGAAACAAGACAAGGCAGGCAGTTTATCTACAGCACAAAATCCCAAGAGAAAACATGAAAATACTTAAAACAACAAGTGAGAAAAATTATAACAAATGAACAGCAAGTAGGAAAGAAGACCCCCAGGAGAAACTATCTTTCAATAGTTCAGATACTTAAAAATCTGCTGTAGTCTTAAACTAAAGACTTCAGGAGTGCAATACAAAAGGCCATATGACTCATAGCTGAAGATTTCACACACTAATGCTATGAGACATTTGTTAATGGGTAGTCTATTTCCTTTGGAAAAAAGGAAAGCAAATCTGAGTGGCATGTACATGTTCAGAAAAAAAAAGGCTCATGTGAAAGTTTATTAGTGATGGTGGTTTCTGTGTGTGTATGGCGGGGGGGGGGGGTTTC
>PPHD01002122.1:0-18478 GCA_002909625.1 Bambusicola thoracicus | reverse complement strand
GGGGGGTTTCCTGAGTTCAACTAAACCCGTAACATAAGAAGAGCTCTGCCTCAGCAATCCATTCAGAAAGAAAGAAAAGCTGTGATTACAGAAAAGCCAGGGCCAGTGAAGATCAGTTAAAAAACAAAACCAAGCAACGGTGGATCATGCACAGCTATTAACAAAGGAACTGCAAAAAGAAAGTAGAGAAATTAGAGACTTGAGAAGATTTTTTTTTTTATTAAATCTTTTAAGTGAAAAGGGAAAGAATATTTTTCCCAGAAAGTCATGTATCTATTTTTATCTGTGTTACTGAAACTGAAGGCTTGCGAAATGGAAATGGTAGTTTTAGTCTTAGATGCCTTCATGCTTGACTCACTAAAGAAAAGATAATTGCAAATTATAGCACTATGTCAATTTAAAAAAAAAAAGATCAAAATAAGTGAAGATAAATGGCAACTGAAAGACAGTGATGTATTTCCAGAATCCATGCAAAGAACTTCTAAATCAAAGTATGAGACAGGTACAAAATACAGAGATTAGGCAATACGGAAAACAACAACAAAAAGCTTGACGATAGTGTAGGCTAACACTGATGTACAAACTCTGAAAAGTGTTCTAAATGAGTGTTTTGCTTTAAGATGCTTGTTTAGCTATTGAGTGTGATTAAAATTCTCCCTTTATTCATTCTCCAGAAGAAATGACACTGATCAAGTGCTGTGCTAAAGATAAGAGAGCTGAAGTACGGACAGGCTGCTTACAGGCATTCTACCATCTAGGTGGCTTGGAAATGAAAAGAATTGCATGAATCCACCAACAGAAAAGTGTTAGATTGATCTCTTGTCTTCAACAATAGGCAGACACATTAGGAAGGGCCAAATGTGCAGCTAAAATCATGAAGTGGGATTAAGACAGTGTAACAATCCACACAGCAGTCAAAATTGCAGCCACGTGCATTAACAGAAATATGCCTTAGAAGCAAATTACATGTAAATCATAGAATCATCAAAGTTGGAAATGACTTCCAAGATCATCCAGTCCAATTGGCCACCTATTGCCAATATTTCCCACTAAACCATGTCCCTCAGTACAACATCTAAATGTTTCTTGAACACCTCCAGGGGCAGTGACTCCACCACCCCCCTGGGCAGCCCGTTTCAGCATCTGACCACCCTCTCTTTTGGAGAAGCTTTTCTTCATGTTCTAAATCAGTTACTGTTTAGAGAAAAATATAAAATACAACATACAAATCTTCTATTATACCAATAGCACGCACAGGAAAAATACTGCTTGATATTCTCTTCCCTAAACAAAAACATGACTTTGGGAAAACAGTACAGAATTTGGAAAGCACATTATGTAAGTGTGACAAAGCCCACCTCTACTGCTGCTTTGGACTCATGCATTCTAGGAAGGCCAACAGACCCTGCACTTGAAGGCTAATCTGTCTCACCAGATCATTAGCAGATCATTACTGAGAAGCAAATAACTGACAGTGGGATGATTTATGTCCCTGACCCCTTTTTAATCTGTATTCTTAAATCCTAAACTAAACTTATATGGAGCCTTTACCTATGCTGCTTCTTATATTCATGTATCCTGATACCATGTTGCAGTGACTCAAGAAACAAATCACAGTACTTGTGGGATTTTTTTTTCCTTCCTCTAAGAGAAGAGGTCAACTTTGTATAAATACACTACAGTGATTACCCCACCACAGACAAAATTTACTACACTCATGAGCAAACAGTACTGCTGTAATTTTGCACATTTACTCAGAAATTATGTGCAATATTACATATGAGATTTAAAGGCTATATAAACTCATGTAAAAATAAAGGTGAGAACTTTTCTTAACGCATACCTCTGGAAACGAGGTTTACAAATTAAGGCCAACTATTTTAGCCTATCAATTTTAAGTCCCCTGGTTACAGTTTCTTAATTTATTACTGAACAAAAAAGGACTGCATAAGATTTTTAAAAAAATGGTTTGATTTTTTTTTTTCTAATGTTAAGGTGCAAAAAGTATTTAAGAGAACTTATCTATACACTCCTTTAATGTAATTCTGATTTTCGCACATAGCCTCATCCATCTGCAAGCATACGCAGACATCCTACATCCTAGCCTTCCAGGGTCATTTTTGAATTCTTTGCCACAGCAAAATTCTGAGACTTGCAAGTACTGCTTAAGGGAATCAGACAGTGAGGTTGAATGCTATGTGAAAGGTCCACTGACCTGGTTTTCCAAACTTAAAAAAAAAAAAATTACATGTTTTCAATTGCCCTCGAAAAAAGAATGTAGTACTATAGAAAGATGTCAGTACTGCCACAACATGAAAATTTTAAAATCCCTGTTGCCATTGTATATTCCAGCTTGCAGCTTCAAGCATCAAAGCGGTCAGAAGTTTTCAGTGAGCAGGAGGTGGTTCCAGAGACCTCTCCCCCTGCCAGCTTTTCCAGATAGATGCCAGAGTGCAGCAAAATGTGTAGGCTAAAATATGTACCTCACGTGAAAGGCCTCATCAAAAGCACTCACCCTATCAACATTTCACTGGCACTGTACACTAACAGTGAGTTCACTTCACTATTACATTTGCAGTACAATTCCACTTAACAGACTGTCTCTGAAGATCCTACTGCAAGGGACATGCCTCAAATAACTATTTAGCATGTCAAGATCTTGTAACAGAAAGACAAATTATAGTCCAAGTAACAGGTGGTGGTTTGTGTACAAGCGGATAAAGTTTAATTCTTAAACTACAAAGCAGCTAGAACTAAAGAATCTTACCTTAACATGTAGTAAGTAGTGATCACTCAATTTGCGATTCAGAGCAGCAGTTGTTGTCAGTACTCCTTGATGGTTAACCTGGAAAGTGTTCTCCTCATTTCCGCTCAGAATGGTGAAAAGAAAAGGAGGACCATTGTGAGAAGAATCCTTGTCTGTCACCACCAGTTGAAGCACACTAAATCCAATAGGTTTATTTTCCTATAAACGCATAACACAATGACATTAGTTTTGTTGCACTTGGACATATATATTAATTTTTCACAAAAAGAAAGAAAACCAAATTACCATCAAATCAATTAATAACCATCAGTGAAATCAGAATGACAAAACTGTTTAGGAACAAATACTACCCTCTGTGAAGAATGATAAAAACAGTAAAAACATTCTTAGGCTTTGATTGTTTTCTAAAGCTCTGTCTCAGACTGCTGTAGGTAGCTTAACCTTTAAACTTTACATTTGCCACTTTCAGTTTGAATTAAAATTAAAGAAGATTATCTACCTAGTCATCAAAGATTTCAAATTCAACGAAAACACCTACAAACATAATTCAGTGCCTTTGTGGAAGGACTACAAAAACACATTATTCCATCTCACTCCTTGTGTCTCAAGTTATTGTTATGAATAAAGCCACGGTCTGCTTAAAATACAAAATCCAAGTTTAAAAGCTTGTATTATAAAGTTTCGAGTTGGCATAATGTGGATGTCTGATGTTTCAGACTTCACACACTTAGGTTTATTGTGCCTCTGATGTCCACAACCTTACCTCAAGCTCAGAACACCTCTCCCAGAACGTGTTATACTGTACCTACCAGATTTTATACATACACAAATTCTAAATGCCAAAAAAGTTCATTGCGAAGTGCAGTAATAATAAAATGCTATTCATATAGTTGCAAAACTCTCAGTAACAACGATACTCTCTTCTTGAGAGTAAGCAGGTGAAATTCTGTGAAGTTAATTTTATCCGATATGGCAGCCTATTTTTTTTTTCTTAAGAAAACCAAACAAAGACCACGATTTTAAGTAATATTTACATTTCAACACCTAAATTTATTTGGTTTTAATACTCGTTAATTACATTTCCATTTGCCTCCTGTCCATTTTTGTCCTTTCCCAGTGCATCAGGAGATGCAGACCAACCTTTCTGGGCAACTCCTTTAGTTTTTTCTCTGCACCCCTCATACTAGGATGGGTTGATATGAATGAACAATTAAACAAAGTCTTCCTTTCTAGCTGAGTGAGGGAAACATTACCAAAATTAATTACATTGACTCCAAAAGAGATTGTAACTGGGGAAAGCAAAATACCTTTGACAGCACACAAACATACAGATTTTGCTTTAAAAAAATAATTCAAGACATCTTACTTGTATACTCTAAATATTGGGTAGAAATAAATTACCTTACCCTCTTTTGAGAAGGTGCCTTTACAAACCATGTACATGGTCCTGAACAGAAGTGGTATCTTAGGTAGGCACAGATTACCAGATATTATTTTTCGATCCTCACTTGCCTTCTGCACAAGGCCAGGGACCAGCAACAGCAAAAGGACCCAAGGGATTGAGCTGACTTATGTTACCAGTACAAAGATCTTAATAATTATTGCATCTTTCCCTTCCATTCATTCTCTACTGAATTAAGGAAGGCAAGAAGTACAGAAGCTGTCTCTACTATCTGTGATTTAGTAGAGAGCTCTCTGAATCAGGCAAATATTTGATAGCCACTGAGAATCTGCCCCATTACTTCCACACTAAGGTGCACAATCAGTCAAAGGATTGGTATGTAGCACCGTGAAATACTACTCCTGTTTTAATTGCCTCTGATCCCAGAGGAGGCCAATAGGAATGAACTCCTACTATGTGTCACAGTGCAGAACGCCTGCTTCACAGTAACAGGTACCTAAAGTAACTCAAAGATCAAAAAGAAATAGAAAAATTATTATGTATTCTAACCTACTTGTGTGATATTAAGAGCACTGTAAATAAGAATTCAAATTCTATGTATTATATATACACATACACAAAGTAAATCACAAGGTACTTGCAAAGTAAGTTTCTAAATAGACCACACAATATGGACTTTGTAACTCTTAACACACTTATTCAAGTACATAGTCTCATTAAAAACCTTAATTACAAAATTACAATATAGAAAATAAATTTGAAACATTAGGTTTATCATTTCCTGCAAAATTTTTTCAAGCCACAAATCAACCCTCAAATAATATTATTGATTTGATTGATAGAGCTTCACTGTATGCATCTTGCTTACCTGGATGATAATGCTATAGTTTCCTTTTGAGAATACTGGAGGATTGTCATTTACATCAGAAACATCAATGTTAACCGTGGTAGTGTTACGTCTAGGCGGGCTTCCATTATCTGAAGCTTGAACTGTCAAGGTATATCCTGAAATCTATTTAAAAATTAAAAAAAAACAAAAACCCATACAATCACTAAGGAACAAAGAAAGAATAATAAACTCATCTTTTCAAGAAATATTTTAGTGCAAACCTCCAGTAAAGCTTGCCTTTTTATCTTTAATCATTTTTCTCTCCCCTCAGATGCCCTGTCCCTAAAGGTACTGACACAAATAGATATGTTCACATTGTCACAGTCGTACAGGGGCTGCTCCAAAAGTAATGACTCCTATTTTATTACCTTGTCCCATGACTTCAGAGGCAGATGTTGGTGGTATGGCAGTATATGTTAAACTTTCCCAACAATATTCCCTTACATTTTGTTGCCATGCAACAGAAATGAAAGAGTGTATAAAGCAAAGGTGTGTAACTGAAATCCTCCATGAGGAAAAAATGGCACCCACTGACATTCATCAGCGTTTGCTGAACAGTGATGGAGATCAAATGGTGGGTGTGAGCACAGTGAGGCAGTGAGTGGTGCATTTCAGCAGTGGTAACAGGGAAGGTGGGTCATCTCTGCTGGTGCAAATTTTTGTGAACACAGCACGGAGACTTTTGCTCATCACTGGCAAACATGTTTGTGGTGTTTGTGCTAGTGGTGATCATGCTGAAAAACAGTGTTTTGCAGCTGAGACTTTCCTCTACCAAATAGTGTTATTGTGCTCTTTGTATCTGTTATAGTTTCCATGAAAGTAAATAGCAGGCATAACTTTTGGAGTGACATACATATTAAGTTTGGAACACTTAAAATGGTAGTTTAGAAATAGACTCCCAAAATTGTAGTCATAAAAAATGAATATCTATGATAATCTCAACTACTCAAAAAAGTATAGAAAACTTACCTTTTCTCGGTCTAGAAGTTTAGTCACTTTTATTTCACCCCTTGAAGGGTCAATTGTAAAAGGATTTCCCTGATTGCCATCTGTAATTGTGTAGTGAATGTGGTTGTTTGAAGGTCCATCAGCATCATCGGCCATAACCTAAGGGAAATTAGTCTCATTTAAAAAAGGTCTACACAGACTCTATCATCTGTCAGACAATACATCCTGTAAATGAATATGGCTATTTTCATCTAATATATTACCATATTACACAGTTCTTAGGAGAAACATCTTACATTAGGAACATACCAACATCATTTAAGTTTTGGAAAAAAATCAGAAAATTAGTCCTGTTTTCATGAGAAGAACAAAATATATCATAAAACATTACCTACTTTCCCACAGCATTTCAAGTCACCGGCTCCAAAACTTTTTCAAAATTCATTTCATTTCACTCAGTGGCAAACTTCTTAATTAATTTATGCCCATCTTCCAATCATTAATTATTCCTTTAAGACTGAAAGCATGATTGTTGTAACAGAGTATTTCAAAGGAAAAAAGTGAAAATACATACTGTTATGACTGATTGTTCAAGCACAGCATCCTCACTGATTACTGCAGTGTACGTGTCTTGGCTAAACACTGGAGTGTTGTCATTGATATCTGTTACATTAATATTCACTGTTACGACATCACTTAATGAAGGTGTGCCTCCATCTGTGGCTTCTACTGTCAAGTAATACTCATGAGAACTTTCATAATCCAAGCTGTCAATGATAAAAATGGCTCCTGTTGGAGGAAATAAATACACAGAAACTCACTGTTACTGTAGCATACGTTGCAACTTCTGATTTTCTTCTGGTAAGTACTCAGCTTTTTCAGGGTTTGATTTGTCACTGTAAAGCTGGAGCTACACAGTGAGATGATGAGACTTTACACATAGGTCAGTTCCTGTCACTACTATCAAAATCACCTGCCTCAGATTTTATAATTATAAAAAGCAGCATAATGAAGAAATTTAGGAAAATTATTTTTTTTTTAAATTACAATTAACAGAAAATATGAAAATACCTTTAGTCTGACTTTCCTTGCATTAATATTAATTTCAGACATGGACAGGACAACACAGAAGAAGTAGGAGTAGTGTCTGGCCATGATTTATTATCAGTAGAAATATCTCTCTTAAAGTGCAAATTCTTAACTGAATAGCTAAAATAGTTCCATCACTAATACACACATCAATTTGCTGCTGTAAGAGTGTTTCTCTGGAATTTTCTTACTCATTTCAAATCTGTGAAGAAGTTAAATTGGCAAATTACTTCTACAGTACAGTACCATGCATGTGCTGGAAAAAGCAGTAGGAAGAATTATAATTTCAGTTACACTGATATAATTGACTATTATTGACTTTCAGGTAGGGATCTTATTTAAAAACAAAACAAAAAAACTCAACAGAAACAAATTCCAGAAAAATAACTATATAAGAAAACAAAGCTATAATTGAGGTTTACAAAATTTTTTAACAATTTTTTGTCATTAATAGGTTATTTGGAAAAATATAGCCTAAGTGCTTCCAGAGACTAAATCTGATTAACAAGCGAGCCTGAAATCTCCATCATCATGCTAGATATATACTTGAATAGAATACTCCACTCTTTCTTTAAAGACACATCAAGCTTCTCTGGAATGTGAAAAAACTGTTAGGCTTCTGTCATTACAGAACCATGTCTTCACCCCTGGGGTGAGAAACATTCCAGCTAGGAAACCTTAACTTTTGCCAGTTATATGAATATAACTGAAAAAAAATAATAAATAGGAGTGATAAATACATTCTATTTAAGAATATATGCTAAAAGTAAGCACCCTGTTAAAATGGGTGAGCAAACAGTAGCGCTGCCTTTACAGTGAGGATGATGCACATAGATTATACAGTATATCTGGTTGAATTACTGCAGAACATAGTACGGCATTATTCTTGTTTAGACTAACATATCGTTTCAGGATAAGATAAGACTGAATAAGCATTACTGCATGACCAGTTACATTCTTACCTGTTATTGAATCAATACTGAATTTTCCATGTTCATTCCCACTGACTATTGAGTATGTGATTTCAGCGTTGGCTTCAATGTCCCTGCTTGCAGCATGGATCTGGAGAACTTCAGTCCCAACCACTGCGTCTTCTGATACACTTGCACTGTACTCCCTATACTCAAATACAGGTGGATTATCATTTATATCCAAAACGGAAACTATAAGATTACTTGTGGAAGACAGCCTTCGAGGTAAACCTTCATCTGTAGCCCTCAAAGTCAGTGTGTACACAGCTTGCAATTCTCGATCCAAAGGCTTCTCCAACCGGATGATTCCAGAGAATTCATCAATAGAGAACTGGCCCTCTGCAGAGTTCACCAGTGAATAATGGATTTTACGGTTCATCCCTGTATTTTGAAAACAGTTGCAGAGCATGAAGCAGCAGTCAAAACACACCAACAGAATAACAGATCTGACAGCTATAGTAATAAAATATGTGTGTTAAATACTATCATTCATGCTACAGTAAATTTCAGCAAAAGTTAATGGCTCCTGTTAAGGGCAGAATGATTTCCAAAAATATGCAATTGATTAAAAAAGTTAAGCTAGCCCTTCATTGCACCAATTTTCTGCCAGAAAAGAAAACATGAAGCACGGTTCTGCTTCAGTCACAGTACTAGCTAATATGAAATGATTTGTAATACAAATCTAATTATAACCTTAGAACAACAACATCTGCTTAGCAGGCTTATAAATAACATGGGAGGATATGGAAGAGTTTGGCTGTATGAAATAACTAGATGCAGTTCCAGTAAGTTCGTTTAAGAACCATAACCCAAAATTGACAAGAATATAACTTCCAGCAACATTTTTATAAAGGAGAGCAATCAAAAACCTTGGCTTTTGAGCCAAGTATTTTGCTCCTGTGTCTCAAAGACGAGGGAAATGTGAAAACATCCGTCTACTACCTTCCAGTTGAGCAACCTAACTTTATCATAGCACAAAGAAAGTTTGTTGTTTCAAAAGAGTAAGGCATTTATTAGTTGATTAATAATCTTCTGATATATGGAAATCATAAATAAAGACATTATGCTGTTTTATTCTTCCTTATAATAGCGAAGCCTAAGAATGTACTCTTTCTAGCGTCATTTTCAGTTCATGTTCACTTAAATACTTGTAACTAAATAGTAACGACAGAGACAGCAAAATCTTAACAGGGTAACATATGCTTTGGAATCAGATTGAATAGTTCAGTTGGAAGGGGCCTTCTATGTTCATGTAGTCCATACATAGATCTATAATTGACCAGTGTCATCTTTACAGTATGATCATTTATGTCTAGCCTGAGGAATGCACTTCAAAATCTTTTGAATTCATATTTACACAAACATACAGGGGTTACACATACCAGGAGTAAAAGAGTATAAGCAATCATAACAGCATGTCACACTACAAATATCCTATGTTTTGTCTCTCTTCCCTCTTCTTATTTTGCAGAGAGAGAGACAAAAGAGATTTTTTTCAAGCTACTCAACACACAAAAGTTGGGAGATACATAATTTAGCAGGCCTAAATGTATCTTTCAGGAGTCTGTTCCTGAGAGGTATCGAACACCTGTCAGTTCCCCCAAAAGACTTAACATCTTTCAGGATAAGATTAAATAAGCATTTCTGTAACTTTGAGACCATGGCAAAAGTTTCGGTCAAAGAATGCATACCTGCATCTGCATCTGTTGCTTGCACTCTTGTCAAAAGTGTTTTAGGCTCTGTGTTTTCAAATACTGTAATGGAGTAAGGATCAACTGTGAATTCTGGGGCATTATCATTCACGTCTTCCAGAGTAAGAATAATATTAGCCTGGCAGAATCTTCCTCCTCCATCTGTGGCTTTCACTAGAAGGTAATAAACTGCTTGCTGCTCACGGTCCAATGGCATTAATGTTTTCAGTTCACCTATAAACAGAATAACAAATGTAAGTTCATGCAAGTTGCAAGAATTACATATCCCTAACATGTTCTTTTCTAATACCTCTGTATTTGACAAAACAAAACAACAGTTTTCTTTTTGAGGATAACTTAATCAGTGGCCAAATGAGTGACCTGCCTTTTCAGGTCAGATTAAATACTGCAACACTTATCTTTCTTCCATTCCTTCTGAAGGAGAAATCAGCTGAAGTAAGAGTACGCAACAGGGTAAAGACAACTTGCATGCATTCACAAATTAATATGTTACCACATAGAGAAATTAGCTACTACAGACAGATCTCCAGAAGTGTAACATATTTTCTTTCCACAGTGACAGTAAACATAAATGGAACAATGTGTACCCATTGTCTGCTTTTGACTGATTCAAAAAACATTCTGAAATACTGTTTGCAAGTATGCTAGCCCCAACATTCTGAATTTATGTTAAAACTTGTTAACACAGCACATGGGTGACATTCAAAGTCAATCTCCTTGAAGTAAGATCCTTTTCATTTATCTTGCCACTACAGTGTTCTTATTTCCTTCTCTGCATTTCTGCTATAACTTTGTATCTATCTTGTCTTTTTTTTTTTCTATATTGTTAACTACTCCCTTACTAATTATCAACTGCAGCTTGCAGTGCATAGAGTTTTTGCACTGGCCTACATTATAATTCAAAAGAACTGAATGCCATGAAGAGCAATCAAAGTCAGGAAAGTTAAAAGCCTATCTTTATTATATACAATAATTAAGAAAAAAAAATTTGAGCCAATTTTGTCATTTAGTATGGAAAGGAAACGTTGCTTATTCTAACCTCAGTCCATTTAACATACCAAACCAAATGATGGCAGGGAGAATCCGAATGAAGATTATCTTATTTTTAGTTTATCAACTGCGATTGGTACTAATATAATATAAATAGTACAAAAATTCATGGCATATTTTTACTCCAGTCACTTCTGCATGAAGTCTCAGGCTTCAGGGCAGTTGCCCTATTTACTTTAGTTTTTCATGTATTAAATACTTGTCTTTTCCCCAACTTCTAATCAATACATTATTTATGTCCTAAAAACTCATATAATATATTAACTCTTAATGAAAAGCTTCAAATACTGTCATTTATGTGTATCTTAATGTAATCATAAAACATTTTATAAAATGAAGTAATGATTCCACTTTTGTTTATAAAGCGTTGTTACCTGTGTCTGGAGTAAGTCTGAACTTCTCCGCTCCAGGGCCATGTAATGTATATGTAATTTCTGCATTGGAACGAATATCCGCATCTGTAGCAGATACCTGCATTATCAGTTTGCCAGGAAGGGCATCCTCAGGAACAGTATCAGTGTATAAAGCCTGGAAAAGTTTTAAATTTCATTCAAAGAATTAACACACAAAGTAAATGGGCTTGGAAAGAGGATGCAAAAAGAAAATGGCAGTTGAGAAAATACTGTTTTAGTATTTGGGAACATGTGAAGTGAATCAGAGGATGAAATACTGAAAATGATAAGGACTTATGATTTTCCAATTAATTACTTCACATGTATTACATTATTCAAAGGTAATTATTACTAAAACTATAGGGACTCTTTGAGTGTTAGCATAGCTGAGAACTCTGAACACTTGTAACAGATTAACTGATAATTAAGTGCATTCCCAAGCTAGGAGGTCTGAATTTTTGGCAATTTCCTTTTCTTTCTCTTCTGTTAAATCATCTTGTCTAGGTCAGACTCAATCCAGAGGACTCCGATGCCCATCTTTTATGTAGCAGTTCATGAAACAAAAGCTTCCAGTTCAAAAGGCACTAAGCACTCATATAGCTCATTTATAGCACTATATGGCTAATATTGAAAGACTGAGCCCCGTAGATAACATCAATATTATCGAAGGAGTATAGCTAAAAACACTGACTTACTAGTTTGTAGTTAACTACAATATTTTGTACGCAGATGATCAACATACACACAGACTAATAAAAAGAATCAGTCACTGTATATTTGATCCTTCCCAAAACAAGAAAACATCTTTCTCTTCTGCTAAAAATACATTACTAAAATAAAAAGAAGTTGGCTATAAAAATCCAGTTTTCTTATAATACACTTCTGCTCCCCCTCCCCCCTTTTTTTTTCCTGTTCTTTTTTTTCTTTTTCCCATTTGTTATATTTCATATTGTTTTTGCAGACTATCATGTGATAAAGTGGATGGCTCAGTAAAAAAAGAAAAAAATTGTGGATCACAGACTTTTGATTTTTGGACAACATTCTAGGCTTTTCAACTTTTTTTTTTTTCCCTCACAAATACATCAAGTAAGCAACAGTATTCAGCTTTTTTTTGAGACTTTGCTTCCTTCAGGAAAATCCAGCATACAAACTGTAATAGTAGCAGCTTAAAATAATTCCTCAGGAGAAAGTATGTATTAAAACAAGAGGAGTGACCTAAAATTATCTTAGTACTCTTAAAACACCCAGCTAGTGTTAAAACTCCATCAATGAATTGTCTTCGGATTATTTAAATAAACTTGTCTAATTGCTTTGACAGAATTCTTAGTAGTCCAAAGCTCTGTTACCAGCATTAAAGGAACACCTATTTGTCTGTCTCCTAAGAAGCAATTTCAGAGCAATTTCGACTATGGAAGCAGCTGGACATTGAAGACTATGCCTACCTTTTCACACACAGGGCTATTGTCATTAGCATCAAGGACTTTAACCTCCACCACAGCTCTAGTAGCAAACGTTCCATCAGTAGCTGTAATATTTAGAAGGTAATGGTCCTTTTCTTCCCTGTCCAGGGGCTTTTTGACATAAACTTTCCATTCATTCTGTATATTTTCAACAGCAAACTGTCCCAAGAGATCACCTCCTAAAATAAAGAAGTAAACTTTTAAGTAAAAACAAGAGGGAGAATGTTACTATTACTCTATCAACGCTAAATTACATCTAAAAAATAAAATAAAAATTTAAATGCAAATGAGTAGCTACTTTCTCTGTCTATATTTGAAAAAGTTTCAACTGTCATAGAAACAGCAGGTTCTGATACAATATTTAACTGCTGCAAGTAGAATCTATAAAAATCGATCTAGAAATTCATGTAGCAGCATTATAGATAACATCGTAAGACAGTGAGATTTAAAAAATAAAGCATTAGAATACTCCACTGGAAGGCAAAACTATTATTTTGTGTTTCTTTGGTTCCTTTTTTAATGCCAACGGTGATTTCAGTGTAAGTATATATTTCTTTATAAACGGTCCTTTTATGGTATCTGTGAACTGAACAAACAACTTAGGGAAGCATGTTGAGCAAAACACATGTCAAACAGGAAGGCAAAGACCCGTTTTCCAAAACTCTTTTTCCCCCTTAATCATGTCCCTTGATAATTGATATTAAGACATATACTTTCTTTCTTTGCAGCTAAATGGTTTCAAGTATGTTTTAAAAATTTGAAGGATTAAGTTATAGTGCACATCACTCCAGGACATCTCAAATAATTTTTTCTGACATCACTCAAAAAGAATTACCTGTAATGTAGTAAGAGACTTGTCTATTGACTTCTTTTGTATCAGCATCAGTTGTACTTAAGATGGCAATTATTCCACCAGGAGGGTCATCCTCACTGACTGTTCCTTTATATATTTCTGCAGTAAAGCGTGGAGGATTGTCATTCACATCTGTAACAGTAACTTCAACCACAGCCAGAGAAGATAGCTGAATTTTTTCACCTCGATCAGATGCAACCACTGTAATTTTGTATTTGTCTCGCATCTCATGGTCAAGTTCCTTGAGAGTGGTAATCCAGCCAGTTTCCATGTTTATGGCAAAGGACTCTATAATATCTAGTTCTTGAGAAGGATCTAAGCTGTAAGTGACCTGCCCATTAAGTCCTGAATCTAAGTCAGTTCCTTTTACTTGGATCACTCTTGTTCCAGCTGGCATGTTTTCTACAATGAATGCTTCATATGGATTGGATTCCAAAACTGGTTCATTATCATTTGCATCTTTTACTTGAATGCTTACTTCTACTGAGGAAATAACATTATAATCTTCATTTGTATACTGTGCTAGCACTGAGAACTGGTACCATTTAGTTGTTTCATGATCAAGATTCTTCTCAAGTTTCAACTTTCCAGTCTGTCGATCAATCACAAAAAAATTATCTCTATTGCTTTCAGGAGTGTTCCCTTTAATCAGACTATACACCAAAGTCTGATTATGCTCTGCTTTGATAACATCTATCTCAGTTCCAACTGGAATGTCCTCTGAAACCATGTAAGAATAAAATGGTTCTGAAAATTTTGGAAGAGACACTTCTGGTGGGAGTATTCTAGCATAAACGGGAACAACTGACTCTTTCTGGGGGGATCCTCCATCAACAGCTCTAACAAAAAAGGTTAGAAACTCATTTTCTAAACCAATTAAGCTTTCTTTTGTTGTAATTATACCAGACAAAGAATCAATTTCTAAATTCTCTTTAACATTTTCAGACTCGGCTTCAATAGTATATGTGATGTCTGCATTTGTACCCTCATCAGCATCAGACGCCCAGACTTTAATGACAGAAGTTCCCCGTGGAACATCAGATCCAATATTTACTTCATACTCCGTTGCTCGAAATTGTGGAGCATTATCATTGTCATCCGTAAGTATTACATTAACGGTACAGAAAGCAACTTTTCCTCCCGAATCTTTGGCCATTAAACTAATGGCAATTACTTTTTCTGCTTGTGTTTCACGGTCAAGCTTTTCAGAGGTAAAAATTTGCCCTCTCTCACTTATATAAAATCTATCTTTGGCAAAATCATTAATAATGTGGTAAGTGATATGGCCATAAGTACCAGAATCTTCATCTCTTGCTCTAACTACGGTCACTAATGTATGCAAAGGAGCATTTTCAGCTAGTTCAACCTCATATTCATTCTGGCTAAAAACAGGGCTGTGCATATTGGCACTGGTTACAGTTACATGAACTTGAGACGAGCTCCTGAAAACTCCATCAGAAACGGACACATTAAGAATATAATGTGACTTCAGTGCCTGCCTGCGTAGGTTTGAGATGGTGATTATGCCAGTTTTACTATTAATTACAAAATTCTTTTGGTCATTGCCTGTCAGAATGGAGTATTCCAGTTTGTCAGCATCTGACCTATCTGCATCTGAGGCTTGCACACATGTCACAAAATGTCCACGAGAAGCCAGTTCACTAATTTTAGCTTCATAAACCAATTGGTTAAAAAGAGGAGGGTTGTCATTTAGGTCGGTCACATCAACAGTTATAACAGTGTCACTGCTCAAGGGCAGCATGCCACCATCTATGGCCCTTATTAGTAACTTGTGTTGTTGAATTTTTTCATAGTCCAAAGTTCTTGTTGTGAGAATGAGTCCAGTACTGCTGTCTATGTGGAAGTAGTCATGACTTTCAGTATCATCCTCAACCAAATGATAGGAAATTCCCCTGTTTGTTCCAGAATCAGCATCTGTAGCGCTCACTTGTATAACAGGTGTTCCAACGACTGATGCCTCAGAAAGAGTTACAGTATAAGACTCCTCTGTGAATATGGGAGCATTGTCATTGATGTCTTCCACTATTATGTCTACAAACACATCAGCATGCGCTCCAGTTAGGGAGTCTGTTGCTCGGATATTCAGCTTGTAGGCTGGATGAGACTCAAAGTCAAGAGGGGCAACAACATTTATCACTCCAGTGTTGAAGTTGATCATGAACTGATTGAACGGATCTCCATCGGTGATGCTGTAAAACACTTTAAGGCCTTCTGGGCTGTTTGCTTGTACATGTACTACAGGACTATGGAGCTGAATATTTTCTGGTATTTCTGCACTATAGAAAGGCTTTTCAAAAACAGGCATAGCTTTATTCATAACTGTAATTGGGACTATAACTTCAGCAGAAAAAGCAGGTTCTCCTCCATCTTTTGCCACTACTGTGACCAGGTACTCCTTATTTACTGTGTCCGGTTCAAATTTCTTCTTTAGAGAGATTTCACCAGAGGGATCAATCTGGAAATGTTCATGATGCTCTTTAAGATAGTAATGCACTTCTCCATTTCTGCCTGCATCTTTATCTACAGCGGTGACACGTCGAATAACACAGCCTACTTCAGAGTCTACTTTAACTGCCGCGTAATATGGAAGATTGACAAAAGATGGAGCATTATCATTTACATCTTCTACTGTGACTTTAACTACAACATGTGCAACAACTGATGGTTTATGCTCCTCTGTCACTTCTATGACCACATCAAAAGATTCTTGCTGTTCACGATCAAATGGTATTCCTGTTGTTGAAAGGACTCCTGAAGTTGGGCTTATTTTAAATCTGCTATCTGGGTTTAGAATATGATAAAACAAAGGCTCATTTATTTGATTCCCTATAGCAGTAACCACAGCTATTGTTTTTGCCTCAGTGGAATTCTCCTGCACTACTGCAGAGTAAGAACTCTGTGTAAATTTCAGCTGGCTTACTTTGCTTTCTTTCACATTAATTTTTACAGATGCAGTGCTTGCAAATCTGCCATCAGATGCTCTCACTGTTAATTCATATCTACTTCGTAACTGAGTTGTATTTTGTACTGTTATATCTCCAGTCCTGGGATTTATTGTAAATTTTTCTCCAATGTTGCCTTCTATAATGGAATAAATTAGTTGTGAAAAAATGCCTGAATCAGCATCAGTGGCATTTACGCTGATGACTTTCACACCTTTATAGGTTGGAACCAAAATAGATGTATCATACAGCTCTCTTGAAAACACAGGAGGACAATCATTGATGTCAACTACATAAATAGTAACATTAGCTGCATATTCTGCATATAAACGTGGAATTCCCATATCATGTACTTGTACAGAAAAGTGGAAAATATTTGTCTCCTCATAGTCCAGACTCATTAATGTCCGAATGGCACCAGTGCTAGAATCAATGGCAAAATACTTGCGGACAGATGGTTCAACAATTTGATAAACAAGCAAAGCATTTGATTCTTTATCAGCATCTGTAGCTTGAATTACTAATGGGACATTCTTGTCAGTCAGAACCACACTGTTAACTGAAGCTGATTCACTGATGAGTCCTGTATATTCAGAGTGCATAAAAATTGGTATATTGTCATTTTCATCCTGAAGATGTACCCAAACTGTTGCATTAGTGGACAAGCCAGCCATGTTTGTTCCCTGCACAGTTAGTGTGTAAACAGGCAAAGTTTCAAAATCAAGCACCTTCTGGGAAACAATGACACCTGAGTTCGGGTTGATAGCAAAGACATCTCCTATATTACCATCTTTTATTTCATAAACTACAGAAGACAGACTGTAAGCTGTAACCATTCCAACAAAACTGCCAATGCTAGCACTTTCGCTGATTTCTGTAGAATATTCTTTGGCTGTAAATTTTGGTGAGGCATTATCAGAAACTGTAACAAGTATATGCACAGCAGTCACTTCATTCATTGGAGGATCTCCTTTGTCTGTAGCTTTTACCATCAAGTTGTACTCTTCCTGGTTACTATGATCTAATTCCTTTGCAATTTTAATCATACCCAAGATAGGATCTATCACGAAGGAATTTCCAATATTCCCTGCGAAGAAAAATAAAGTATTTAAGAAAATTAAAGAACGATAGTTTATTTGGCCATGTACAAATAAGAGAAAGTAGAGAGAGAATGTTAAAGTTTCTTAATTTTGTTTAACAAATGTCTCTAGCCTCTCTGGAAAGCTTTCTGTAAAGAAGAGTTCGCAGAAATTCTAAGTTTAATTGTAGAAACATTGCATAAAACACAAAATTATTCAAGACTTAAAAAGAAATGCAAAATATTCTATTCCTTAAAAACAACAACAACAAAAAAACAACAGATGGCAAGTATTCTGCAATTTTCAATATTATAAATTATATGTTTTCTTCAAATTATTTTTGTTATTGAATTTGTGCTTAAGCCTACTCAAGTACCTACTGAAGCTGAAAATAAGTTATATTCAGAAGTTAACATTAGTGGAACTCAGGTTACATTTCAGGATCTAGAATAGCTAGATAGTTCTGAAAAAAAGTGTTTTAATGACACTTGTGAATCTTGGTAGTTTATGCAAGTATTGTTTAAATCGCTGCTTCAGAATGAACCTTCCTGAACTGGACCAATATTTGCATTTCCTCTAACTTCATGTTAATACATAGGTTAAGTTATTCCCTGTGATCAAGTATTAGGAGAAAAATACTATCTTCTGACTATTACAAGGTGACACATGGTGATAACCATTAGTCTTCATTGTTTTCAAATATATAGCTGAATTCCGCTGCACAAAGTATTCAGCTCATGTACTAAATAGAGTAAGATTAACATTGTAGTTCCTTAAAATCTGTATTACTGGAGCCATGATCTCAGCATGGAAAAAAATTTTAAGAACTTCTGAGTTATGCATACAAGTAGGCAAGAGATTGTGTTTTTGTTTTTTTTTTTTTAAAGAGGAGGCTCTAAACAC
>PPHD01002121.1:0-37767 GCA_002909625.1 Bambusicola thoracicus | reverse complement strand
CCCCCCCCCGTCGGCACGGGATGCTGCGGGAGCAGGCGGGAGCCGCGAGCTGCCCCTGGCCCTGGGAGGAGGGGAGAGATTCACGGCGGAGAAAGGGAAGGAAAAAAGGAGTCCTATGAGGAAGGAAGCGGCAAATGTTAAATCAGTGACTCATGGTGCGGAATGACTAATCACGTCAAAGAGCAGCTTGTTTGGGGCATGGACTCGGTGCCGAAAGCCGGCTGGATAAGGCGGAGCGCTGCTGTGCCCGGCGGGGCTCTGGGGCCGGAGTGCTCCGGTGCGTTCCCCGTGGGTCCCGCGGGCGGTGCGTGCCGGGCCGCGGCCACGCCGAACCTCAGCACCACCGGACAGCACTGACCCACTTTCCGCCGGCCTCACGCGGGCTGCTGTCCTCCTGCGCGCTGCCCTGCCCTGCCCTGCCCTGCCCCGTCCCGTCCCGTGAGTGCGGGGCGGGGCCGTGCTCCGCGGGTGGCGGTGCGGGCGGCCGCCGGTGGTAGCGGGGCGGGAGGAGGAGCGCGCCTGTGCAGTGCCGGGAGGCCGGGCTCTGCCCGCCGCCGCGTTACACAACCGGCCGCCGCCACCGGCCTCTCCCCCGAGTCCCGCCGCAGCGCGCCGGCAGCTCGCACCGCCCCGCGCCCCCCGCCCGCCCCATGCCGTGCGTCCCGCTGGCAGCGGCGCCCTGGACCGGGCGGTGACCCCCGGCGCAACGGGGGCAACGCGCCGGGGCCGGGCATGGCACTGAGAGCGGCTCCGGAACGCGCATCCTCCTCCCGGACGGTACGTACGCCGCGGGACCGCCGAGCGTCCGCGGGGGCGGAGGGTCCCCGCGCCCCTGCTGGGGAGCCCGGCTTAGCCCTGCCCTCGTCCGGCACCCCCCGGCGGTCCCGGCGAAGTTTCGGGGAGATGGGAGATTTCCATTGGCAACTTAACGCCGAAGTCGCGTCGCGTTCCGAAAAAGCGGCGTGGGGCGTCGGGCGCAGGCAGCGGGGGGGAGGGGGAGCGGGGGTGCGGGAAGCCGACGGGGATGCGGGGAGCCGGTAGGGCTGCGGGCTGCGCCGTCCTGTCGGCGGGAGCCTGTTCGCTGCGGGCTGCCGTGGGCTCCATCGGAGTTTCCTCGTTCTGCCGTGGATTTCGGTCAGTTTGTGAACGCGTTTTTCTGAAAATACGGTGGAGAACGGCTCCGAACTGAATCTCGCGCCTAACTGTAGAACGTAAAAGCCAGGTTGAAAAGTTACTCTTCTCACGGGGGCTGTGGGAGCGCTCGGTTTTACGAAGTGTTTTCCGTGAGAAGCAGAAATTCGGGGGTATTTGGGAGCCCCTCATACGCTTCGCCCACGAATTGGGTTTGCGAGAGGTAACTCCGCAGGCGGCCGGCGCTGGGCTGGGAGCGGAGCGAAGCGGAGCCGATCCCCCCGCTCAGGGTGCGCGGTGAAGGACCGCCGGCCGGCACCTAACCCAACGTCGGGTGCCTCTCTGCGGCGGCCGCGGTGAGAGCCGCTCAGGTGCCCCTCGGGCTGCGGGCGGCCGGGGCAGAGCTGTGCCCAGCCGGGGCCGCCCCGTGTACGCGGCGAGCGGTGCCGGAGCTCACGGCGTGCGGTGTTCGGTGTGCGAGGAGTCGCTTTGTTTTTAGCAGAATGACGGCTTCCCTATGTCCTTAATATGCTGGATCGCTGCTCACCCATCCTCAACATGCGGATACGGGAACTTGCCTCAAAGGAGCAGCGTTTGTGGCTTGTACTGTCTTCATAGGTCAGTCCTATGAATGCTGTTTGAGCACCAGCTGTTTAACGAGGATGCGGCATGAACCTCTTGCTCTCAGTATCCTGCAACACCGTGTACCATTTTGTTGGAGAATTTGTTTAGTTCTTACAAACTTCCTGGGCTGCAGCTCCTTGCTGTAGTTATCTGCTCAGAAAAAAATTGCATTTTGGTTTCTGGTTTTCTGGAAAATACATTCCAAAGCCAAGAAGAGACTTGTCCTGTCGTGCACTGATGGGAGCAGATCAGCGTGTCGGTGATTTGATGCAGAGGAGCAGAGCATCCTGAGCACTGAGAGCATGGCGAGGCTCCAGGGCTGCCCAACTGCTGGCCCATGGCACAGAGGGGAGGCTCCTGAGGAAGCCAGGTGGGGAGGCTGTATGAGTGAAAGGCGTTGGTACCTCTTAGGCTGACCATGTGTTCACTGCTGAGTCTTGAAAGTTTTTCTGGACGATGTTCTAGGATAAAGTAAATGGCTGTAAGAGTGGTTATTTCTGTTCTTTTGCTCTGTCCATTCAGAGCAGTGGGTTAGAATTATTTGATCTAGAGAAAAAGTAGAATTGGTTTGAATGTTTTTTTGCTAAACTACAGACTTCCGTGACGTTTGGCAGAAAGTCCTGCAATGGTTCCTGTTTTTTTTTTACCACTCCGTTTATGTCTCAAGTTATTTCACGTGTTTAAGACAGGTCGAGTACTCAAAAACAGCTCAAGGTTAAGCATTAAAAGTAGCAAGCGAGGATGTCTTAATTCAAGTCGCGTTGTGTTGGAAGCAACACTAGATTTCAGAGACACTGTCAAATCCAACTTCTGCTCATCAGTAACGTCAGAAAATGGTGCCACGTCTTTAGAGTTTGGTAGCAGAGCTATGCACACAAGTTGCATTGTTTTGGCCTGAATTATTCAGCTGACCAAGAACGACACAAAGGGTTTAACGCTGACATAGCTTGCTCCTTCCGAGGTGGAGGAATGAGCTGTGTGTCTATACCAGAACACTGAGTCCAGGTTTGTGCTGGGGTAGTTAGGGACTCTAAGGGAATAACATCTTTAACCAAAGTAGAAAAATAAAAATCACTTGGAAAAGTACTGTTGGTATTATTAAAGCGATCCAACTCTGTTTTCCTTACACATCTCCTGTTTCCTTGTTTCTCTGCTGTTTCTGGTTGTGTGCAGCCCGTGGCCTTGTGCCGAGCCAGCCAAAGCTTTCTCACCAAGGCCCTCTGAGCCCTGCATTGAGCCCCAGGTGGTGGCAAAGCCCTGTGCCAGCTGTGTCCGCAGCAAGCCCTGCCACCTCGGAACCATCAGGTTTGGTCAGAAGACAGGGACACATGCAATTAATGAGAGAACTCAACCTACTTCATGTTCCATTATTGGCTTTGGCCTTGCCTACACAGAGAGATTACACCAGTTGACCTTAAGCCCATTTTTAAAGTGATTTGATTAACCTGATGTGACCCTGTGCATGGGCGTTCTTATTTTGGTGCAAATGAACTTATTTTGGTTTAACCAAAACCTGTCTTTTGTCAGCTTAGGCAGAACTGAAATAAACCATGCCCAAACTGAAAGGAGAACTTGTGTCTGTATATAATGACACAACCTGTGCATGAAAGCGGAGCCTTCTGGAGGATCTGGAGTAGAGCGTGGTGTTCAACAAATCTGTAGGAGACCAGAAGCTATTCACAGCAAATTTAAACAACAGCAACAACAACAAAAACCATAAATCAAACCAAACCAAGCCAAGAAAAACTGAAACATCTTGGTGAGACAAAAGAAGGAGTCCCAGTGATTGCGGCTTTGGATAACCAAAAGCAGTGCACCAGGCTGAAGGCTGTCCTGGGGCTCCTCAGCTGCAGAGAGGGGAAGTGTTTGCATCCTGTACACGCAGTCCCAACTCAGCTAAAAAATAGAAAAGTGATGCAGGGAACTCTAGGCGTGTTGGCTTGAATGCAATAGTACATGGTGTCTCATGACGTATTTTGTAGGAAAGAATAATTAGACGTGGAAATAATGAGGAAGAAGAATAAACTGCAGTGAGATTTTATCAAAGATGGATTGTGGCAGACTAATCTAACATCTTTTTTATATAACAGATTTCTTAGGTGGGGTAATGCGGGAATGTGATTTATGTAGAGCCAAGCACTTGATACCATGCACCACAGGACATGGTTGCTTAAAATGAAAGTGGTGGCTCAGTGCAAGAGCTGAATGGTGGAGACGGCCAAGCAGAAGGTACAGCAACTATATTCAAATAAAGCTGTATGAATTGAGAGCGGTGCTCGCAGAGCCCGGGAGGCACTGGGAGAGTGAACACGCAGTGCTGCTTCAGACACTGCATCATGGGGGGGCATGGGGAGCTCGGGAAGGTGGGGTCCATACAGAACAGCACTGGGCTGTCATGAAAGGAATTTAGATGACTTTGTTGATTGGAGTGATACAAATGACATAACATTTAATAGTGCTGGGTGCAAAGCCATGTCGAGTTTTGCACGTATAGACCAACAAGAATTTCCAGTGTGAAGCAGAGTCATGACAGGAACAGGAGGGAGAGATGCATGGCACCAGCTGGCCAGGGCCTCCTTGAGCAGGCAGTGGGACATTGCTGTTGGGGACGCTAGCACCGTACATGGGCACCTGCGAGTAATGGGGCAGATTCCAGGAAGTGTGGTTTTATCACAGTGCAGGAGCTTTCTGCTGCCAGTGGAGTAGCCCAATGGGATCATGCATAGCCCTGGAGACCCAGGGCAAGAAAATGTTAAATTAGAACAGTAGGAGGGCTGGAAATGTGGTCACACAAGTGAGCTCTCTATTGTATGACGTGAGAGTAAACAGCTTAATTTGTTTAGCTCTGGCCAATTGAACAAATGAGGGGATGATTTACAATGTCTTTTTACGCACAGCTGGGACTCAATAGCAAGAAGGAGGAAAACCGGTGTAAGTCAAAAGTTAGCAACCACACAAGATTAAATTGTGTAAGTTGGTTGTGAATAACTTTGAATGGGAAATTAGAAGAAAGCTTCCAACCACATACAGATTGAAGTTGTGTAATGGTCTTTCAATTAGGGTGGTTTGGAGATAGATCTTGATAATCTTATGGAGCTTACACAGTTAAATTGGAGAGAGTTCCTGGAGATAGGAAATTAAGTTTGCACAATTAGTCCTTTGGTCTCCGCTATATTTGTATTTTTAATGTAAGGTTGCAAGGAGAATGGTCCTGGTTTTGTTTTCCGCTACATTGACCATGGCTTCTGCTGTGTTCTTGGGAGGTGGGTTGAACTTGCTGGTGGGGTGGACTGTAGCTTTGTTGTAGAGTGTGAGGGTGTGTTCTGGGGCTCCTGGGGCTCCTGGCTGAAGGCTGGGGAGATGCTGTCAAGTCAGCCCTAACAGCTCTGACTCCTGAGGCCAGAGAGCTGATGTTGATGTCCTCACTGCTCCCTTGCTACTTGATGCTCCTAAAATTTGTTGCAAAGCTGGACTTAGAGTGAACTCTGCCCTCATGCTGGTCAGAGCAAAACACCATAAGTTGTGCAAAAAAAAAAAAAAAAAGAAAGAAAGAAAGAAAAAAGGAAGTTGCGGGCCATTAGGGATGAGTTAATATTTTTAACAGGACAGTTTTGTTCTAGGAAAGTTGATGTATAATAATGTGCATTTAATTACATTTTCATATTACAAGAAAAAGGGGAGGAAAGGGAAGAATAAAAGACAGAAAGCAAGCAGGAAAGCAAGAAGGAAAACAGCTTGACTTAGCCTGGAGCAGAGATCCCGTACCTGATAAGCTGCCTGTTAAGAGAAATTGAAATATGGAGAAATGACAGTGCAGATGAGGATAACACTGAGATTGCAGACGAGGAAGTGTGCTAACCCAACTGCGCGGAGCTGCTGAAATGCATTGGATCATCTGACTGTGCCTTGTATTCTTAGCAAACACGATTGTATAAGTAAGTGATTAATTTGCCGACATTGCTGTAGCGCAGCGCTATGGTAACGGAGAGGCTCCCCAAACATTGGCTGTGCTTTAGCCGAGCAGCAGCTCAGCACCAACAACCATGCATGCCCTCTCCCCATGTGGGACGGGCAGAGAATTGGGAAGGTAAAGGTGTGAGAGCTCGTGGGTTGAGGTAAAGACAGTTCCCTAGGTAAAGCAAAAGCCACTCATACGAACTAAGCAAAACAGGGGGTTCATTCACACTTCCATGGGCAGGCAGATGTTCAACCACTTCCAGGAAAGCAGGGCCCATCGTGCATATTGGTTTCTTGGGAAGACTAACACCACTGCTATGGATGTCCCCCCCTCCTCCCTCTTTACCCCAGCACAATGCTGTATGGTACAGGACACCTCTTTGCCTGTTCCGGGTCAGCTGTCCTGGTTCTGTTCCCTCCCAGCCCCTCTCTGCAGGGCAGCATGTGGAGCTGGGTGTCCTTGGCTCTGTCTAAGCACTGCTCTGCAACAACTGAAACATCAGTGTGTTATCACCACTACGTTCATCAAAAATGCAAAACACTGCATCATACAAGCCTCTGTGAAGAACATTAACTCTATCTCCGCCAAAACCATGACTACACTGTCCCAGAGAGCACTGCAAAATGTACCTTTCCTTGGGAAGGAGGCAGGGAGGACTTGGGGTAGCGTGTACTGATGGGATGCTCGGTGGCCATGCAGGAACTGGCTTTGGCCAACAGCCACCCGCTGCATAGCAGAGCCAGACAGCTGTGCCACCCAACAGAGGCAGGGGATACCCATGGTCCTGAGCACCTTGAGTTTGGTCTGCAGTATTGGTGTCAGCAGCTGCCATCCACACTGCCCTCAGCCCTGGCTCCAGGCTGGGATTTAGGCAGGCTCCTCTTGTCCCCACAGCAGTGTGACAGCTTAGCAGGCACTTAGACCAGACATCTCTTTCCCCACCATTATTGTTCTCTCTGCCCTGTAAGTGATGTATAAGTCAGTATGAGGTGCTTTGTTGGGTGCCAGGCATAGGTCGATTAACTGATTGACTAATAGCTAAATGCAAATATATTTGTAGGTGTATTTATTCTTGTTTACAAACTGCCTGAGCTTAAGCAAGATTTTCAAGTGTGTAGCAATGGCAGGAATCATATCCATAAAAATGCTAATCTCCTCCCTTGCTTCATCCGTTCAACCCACAAACACGCACACACACATGCGTAAAAGAAATTAGTAAGGTTTGTTTGTTCTCTTTTGGACTCAGCCTACTTTAATCTGGCTTTATCTCACAGCTCAGCATGGCATGTTGCTTCAGGACTGTAAAGTTTTGACCGTGCTGGGTAAACCATTTTTTGGAGAAATAAATAAGCAGTAGATGAGCTGATAACAGTTCCCTTGCCATTAATTGTTTTGCATACACGCAGCAGCACACTAAGTAGGCTTTTAAGTAAAGGCAGAGGCTGTATCTGAAAGGGCTAAGCTGACTGGCCCCATGGATGAGCTTGCATTTCTGTCTGTGCAGTAAGTGCCAATCCCACAGTACGTCTTTATGAATTGAGGAGGATGCTGTGTGTTTGGCCCAGTGTTGGCTTGTTGCAGCAACCAGCAATTAGAGAGGCAGGCAGTAATAGCTGGGGAGGTGACAGCCGCGTTGAGGAAGTTTGGCTGTAAACCTGTTTGTCCCGTCTCCAAGTGCAACGTGTGCATCCATGATTTACAGTAAATTAGAAATACTCTAATCAAATTGCTTCTAATCACATTTTATTAAGTGATGTATCAAGTAAGTGCTTGCATTGAGTCATGTGTGGCAAAAAGACAGGCCTTTGGTCAGCTCCTCTACTGCTGAGTATGTCAAAGAGGAATACCGGTGGTTTGCTTTTCACTCAGAACAATTGGAATGGCTTCATTTGGGCAGGCCTTCAATGGAAGGGACACAGTAGGAAGTTTTAACAGAACAAATGCTTTGTGCTAATCTTAACACCTATGTTTTCTATTTAATCTTGCTTATTGCAGGGATCCTAGCCTCGTCATTTACTGGAGACAATGAGTCAACACAGAAAAAATGAGCTACTTTATTTTCTTTCTATCAGAAGCTCTGGGGTTGGCCTCCTGAATGGCAGCAGTGATATGGAGCTATGTAGTGCAGAGGGAATATGCGCTGGCCCTTTGGGCCAGTCTTACTTGTTCTGCTTCCACGAAGCTTGTTGCCTTTCTTAGCTGGGACATCCTCATCTCTTGGGACTTGGTTCTTCTGCTGTCTGTGTCTCACTGGAGATGGAGCAGAAGTCCATGACTCAGGAAAGTTTGTACAACCCAGGAACCCTTGCCGAAAATTCTGTTATTTGAAGAGACTGTGTACTGTTCTGGTTTTCTACTTTCTGGAAGTTATTTGGTTTGGAAGGAGAGTGTCCCAGAAGAGGGTCGAATAGGAAAGCAAATATAACTGCAACAGTCCTGGTGTACTGTCCATACAGGGCAAAGATCTCATGCCAAAAATGGGAGAAAATGAAGTGCAATGGACTATAATTGGCGCTGAACCATTTGGAAACAAGAAATGAGGCTGGATCAGAACTCCATCTTGCCCAGAGCGCAGTTTGGAATACAGAGCTGAATTCCTTGAGTGTATTCCTAGCTGAAACTGCAGCTAGTAGAGCAGTTAAGATCTTGAGTCTTTGGCTGATTTGATGGTTGATAGTATGCTGTTATGACTAGAGGAAAATCTCTGCTTTCTCTCAAGGGATGGAAAAATACTAACTCAAAAGAGGATGCCAACTTTTATTTTTGAAGGAAAACATATAAATATTAATAAGTGATCTGTCTGGAGTAGCATCTTTCTTAAAAGTTGTTGTTAACGATTGTGTGAATGATGTGAATTTGATTGCACAGTGAGTAAAATTTTATAAATCATCTTATTTTCAAAAGCTGCTATACCAAGAGACTATTCTGGGATTTTCCAATATAGCCCAGTTTGTGTTGTTCAAATGAGAAGATATACCAGTGAATAAATAGGATGATGAACTGCTTGACGTAGAAGGCATAGTGCTTATCTGTGGTGTCTTGAAGTCCTAGGATAGACAAATTGTCAGTCTAATCTTCTTTAGGTTGTGTTTGAAATGTACTTCTTATGAGGCATTTCTAACTGTTCCAGAGTTTACTGCTAAGACAGATACGTAGACTTTGTTTCTGTTTGACCTACAGCTCCTCAAGGTCCTTTGCAAGCAAATGCAGGCAAATTTCCTTCCATTATTTTTATTTGCTTCCTTGACCGTGAAGTAAAATTCATAGTGATTATTGGTGTTGCTGGAAGTTTTCTTCTGACCTGGTTGCTATCATCAGACCTGACTGCTAGTGCAACCAATGTATAATACCAGTGGGAGCAGTAATACCAATTGTGTTTTGTCTTTGGCATCTTCGGCATAGCACTGAGGAGCTCTGCAGTTGACTTGAGAAGGTCTTTGCAATAATGAAGAGCATGGAGTTTAGAGGCACTCCAATAAATACTTTCTTCATTTTTTAATTCTTTGAGATAGACTTACTGCAGAAAAGAGGATTGCTGGATTAATTAAATCAGAATAACCAAGCATTAGTTTTCTCCCTATGTTTCTAACAGTGCCACAGCTTTGAGAGTCTGCTCATTGAACAGCAGAAGTGTAGCATTTAATTTGGTGCCTTTTCTGACACAAATGTCATGTTTTATTAAGGAATCATCTGAGTCAACTTCACTCGCAGCTGATTTTCCTCCTAGCCTTGCAACACTTGCAGTATCTTCAATCAGAAGAGAGCCCTAATAAGGAAGTGTTGCTGGAAGGAGGACATGCAGTGCCAGAGTCTGGCAGAGCAGGATTGCTCTTCTGCATAGAGGAAGCAGACAGGTGTGGGATATTAAAAACTTATGACAGGCATAGGGAGATAGTTCCCAAGATAATTCCACATCAAGCTCTGCTCCAGCTTCTATCTCCTGACAGGCTTCCGAAGCCCTAGGTCATAAGGTTAGAGAGAACTGTGGGCTGGTGGTGTCATCCTCACCTGGTGCTGCAGGCCTTCCCCACCGCAGCCCATGCCACCAACGTCGGACAGCCTGTCATCACCCTTCCATTAAGGATGACTGTTTCTAAAACATTAGCATTCATGTCAGGACTAGAAATGGATCAGCACAGGCTGAAATCATTGTCAGGAACAGATGTGAGATACCTAATCAGTTATTTCCTAAGGAAAATGAATTTGATTGCGTGAATAGTTGTAAATATTTCATTCAGCAGTTCAGCTACTACAGCGGTGATAAACAAGCTTCTGCCACTGACGAGTAGCATTTTGTGGTACTGCATTTGATTTCTCATTCATTCAGCGTCAGTGTTGAAGGAAGCAGTGTGGATCCTTTGGTCACTGTGGCAGCCCAGCTGTATGCAGGGCCTGCACATTTTGCCACTAGGGCAACGATCATGGCACAGGTTTCGATGTCAGCGTGAAAGCGACCATCTGAGCACCCAAATGTCGCTCTGGGCCTGGCCCCACGTTGGCTCCAGTGCTGGGCCATGGCAGGGAGAGTGGCTGCTGCTCCTGGCGGTAATTAAGCAGTAATGAGGGATACAGGTTTAATTTCATGAGCAGTTGCCAATTCTCACTTATTGACAACAAAAGTAAATTGAACTGGAAGGAACGTTCATGCTAGGAAGGACGTGATGCTGATTTCTTTGAGCTTTCAGGGAGTTCTGCTGTTGACCTTTTGCAGAGGGGCTGTTGAGGGGAGGAGAAGGAAGGAGGGAGGTTGTTTTTCTTTCAGCCTAACTGATTGTTAGTTTAGTCTAAAACCACTGTGAAGCTGGCTCGTGGTTTGTAAGGAGACATACATGACCACAGTGCACGAAGAAGGAGGCTGTGAGTACAGATGATATTTGCCTCTCCAGCACAGTGTGAAATCCTGAGGAAACTGGGACTGCTAGCTAAAGGTCATGGACATTTTTAACTTCTGCAGCTGGCTTCGTGCCACTGTGTAAGTCTTTGTCAGGGGTTGTGCTGGCCTTGGTGGTGTTACGTAGTCCAACTTTCACAGAAGCAAGATCCCCTTTAACCCGTTTGGTTTGTGGGCATGTACATGGCAGCACCTTTCTTTTCATCAGATGGTTCTAGTGTTTATCTTCTCAGACAGCCTGATTTTGTTGTGTTAAACACAGTGTGGACACTGATGGTCTATGTGGTTTAGGGTGCTTCGGTCAGGAAAGCCCTGAGTAACAGATTTGTGTCTGTCCTCAATTCTGGAAGGCATAAGCCAATCCCACTGCCTTCACCTAGGGCTTACACAGAGCAGTGTGCCAACGAATATTCCTTGATGAAGGCCTGCATTCTGCAGCACACTTTGCACTCTGTTGCAGGGAGATGCCATCTGATACCACAGCCATTTCAGCTGGCCAGGTCTCTAACCTGAGAGCCAGGGAGTGCCTGTGTCTGAAGGTGCAGATCCACTGTCCTTCACAGCCCTGCCCGCACAGCCAGGATGCTCTGCGGGAGAGTACTGCCACTGCTGCCATTAGCTACTGCCTAGAGGAGAGCTACCCTTACAGAGATGGACCCATGCATTTAACTTACTGCTTGTCTTTGAGTCCTGATTTGGACTCAAAGTAAGGGTTCTTAATACTAGGCCAATGCAGATATGAAATAAAATGTATTTTAAAATGTTCTGCATGCTACTGCACACTACTGTTGCAATCAACCTGGAGCACTCTGTTGTCCAGAAGAAACACACATGCCTAATTTCATGGTCTCTTATCCTTTTGGGATGTTTCCAGATCTCTGTCCCACATCCTCCCCTCTGCTAGGGGTGAGGAATCCCTGACAGCCTGCAGGTAATGAGGGACTGTGTGCTCTCCAGCAGGGTCAGAGCATCAGTGCCTGCCCTGCCTCTCCTTCTGTAGCGTCAGGGTTGAAGCATGGGTCAGATCAAGCCTCTTCAAGGGTCAACAGCAGGAACGTGTCTGTTTGATCCCTTCCCCTCCCCAGAGTCTCTGTGTTTACTCAAATCTTTTTTGCTTGGACGTTGTCTGGGAGGGACGCATCTTTTCTGGTCTTACAGAGCTTAAAGAAAAAGGCCTCCAAGAGAATCCCCAGAGAAAGGCGGACATTCAGCCATGCTGAGTCATATTTTGTTATTTGGCTGATTATCCAGCAAGCCATGCAAAAAAAAACAAAACAAAACAAACAAACAAAAAAACTGTAAGGGAAAAAATGTGTGTGAATATCTTATCTTCATGACAGAATGAGGACTTGGGTCTTTGTGCATAATATGTATAACAATAATGACCCAGTATTAAAGTGCTCCAGTGGCTGTCATATTTGTAGTCTAAAAATGGTAGCAAGTAAAAAGAGAGAGAGAGGGATATGTTGATGTGTGTCCTTTCCTTTTGTCTCTCAGAGCAAAAGTTCTGCTTTCTCATTAAATTTCCAGTGTGCGTTTGCAGTACTGTGCAGAAAGAGGAATATGGTTGTGGTTAATTGTTTAAATATTCTTTTATTCCTGAAGCTTTCAGAACAAATCACACCTTTTGAGGAGCTAGTTCAGAAGTGACGTGGGCAAGATATCACAAGAGAATGTTGGACGTGAAGTTAAATGTGACTCAGAGAAGAGAAAGAGAAGGTGTGGAGGTTGTTCTAAAGAAGGAAGGAAAACCAGCTATATTATTAGCACTTCCAGTAGCATATGTGGCAGCAGTTCTTCTTGAAAAAAAAAAAAAAAAAAAAAAAACAACGTATAGGCTTCAATAACTCAAATCCATTCTTGGTGTAACCACAATGGAATTACGGTTGGATCAGCAGCTTTGCTGGTTCATAAGTCTTCTAGCGTTACTGAAAACAGATACTACCAATGAGCATTACTTGGTCCAATATGCTTTTACTGTCTGTGTTTAATATCCGTCTGTCTTCTTTACAGTAAACAAGGAGAAAGTCTGGTAGCCACAGAAGGTACTTTGCATCATGCAGACCAACTGGGGCAATTATTAGCTATTCTCAGCTCAAAAGAGCTGCTCTTAAAGCTAGCTGAAGCATGAACCTGTGCTTGGTCTTTGGGACCCCACTGTAACCTTATTATGTATTTGTATGCAGAAAGTAAAACATGGATGGAAAATTACCACTTCAAGACAACTGCAAGGTGTTTTGGAAACTCTGAGTAATGGGATGAGTTTTCTCACAATAATGCTCATGTCCAGTGCTTAATCATACACTTGAAACAATTGGGCTCAGACCTTATGAAAAGTGTTTACTTACTCGGCTTTAAGTCACAGGCCAAGAAATAACTTGATCGGATTAGTCGGGGTTGAATAGGAACGGCAGCAAATAGAATCAAATGAGTGTGAACGGTGCTGCTGTACTCTGCATTAGAAGAATATCTGCCAGCTGCCGTTGCAGAGCATAATCCTGCAAGATGCTGACGCCTCCGGTTCCTGTTCCCCGAGGGAGCAGGCGGGGCTGCTCTGGCGTGTGGTTCCCATCACTCACCTGAGTGAGCTTTTTCTCTGAACTTCTTCTTTTCCCTCTTACATAAAAGTTGGTTCTTTTGTACCTCCTCTTTTCGGAGAGGCTCTCAGCGCTTGCAGGGATGGGGTGCGTGGCTGGTTATTCTCAGCCGCAAGATTACAGCGATGGCAGCAGCAAGGTCAGTGGGGCATGAACACAGCTCAGCTGGAGAGCAGATGTGAGCAGATCATTTAAGGGAAGCAGCTGAAATTCTCGGAGCCAAATGAGGATAAGATGAAATTTTGAAATGTAAGCGCTTTGTTTAAATTCCTTTTTACTTATGCACATTATACCTGGAACAGCGCGGAACTGAACACACTGAGAGGGGAAAGAAGTTTCTTATGCTTGAACTTGGATGCGTGAAGCCAAAGATATAAAATGAGGTCAGTTAGCTCAGCCGCAGCGAATCCTTTGATATTCATTTAATGGATAAGTAGATAAAACTCTAAGCAAGCTTGCATGCGAGACTTTGAATTTAAACTACTAAAGCTCTTTATAATTTTCTCGCAGATTTCTCATGTAGAGCAGTACCACTGCTCAGATAACTAGTGCCGCTCTGCTCCTACTGCCAGAGCACTGCATGGCCCCAGGGCTTCTCCCTCCTTCCTTCTACCCAAAGCGGAGCGGAGAGGTGGGCTGGCGCTGGGAAATGCCATCGTCTTGGCAATGCTTCGGTTGGGCTGAAGTCGATAAGTTTGGATCAGCAGCTGAGTTCTCCTCTTCTGCAGGGAGGCTTTCAATCTAGTTTAGACCTATCTCTAATCCTTTTGTCATAATATTTCCTTTTTTTTTTTTTTTTTTTTTTATAGCTTCCTTATGTATTGAGTTCCAGAAATTCCATGCTGGTGATACACATGAAAAACAGATTGCAACAGAGAGCAGATTAAATTACTCAGGTCTAGGATTACTGAGGCAGAACATTTTTTTTCTTCATGTTGTTTTAAAAAGGAGGAAGGATCTCGTTTTTTATTTTTTACTTTTTAACTGGAAGGAGTTTGGGGTCAGTGAGCCCTCCTTCCACTGCTCACTCAGCAGTCACCTGAGGAAAAAATAATGAACTGTTGTGTTGGCTTTTTTCCCTTCTTCATTTGAAAATCAGTTCTTATCAGTGTTCCATATTTAAGGGAGTTCTAAGACTGCAGCCTGATGCTTCAGGAAGCTTTTTTTAGGAGGGAAGGTTTGACTGAGTGCCAGTAGACAGGGCTAATCATTGGGACATCTGGATTCACTTCTTAACTCTGCTGCCTGACCTTGGTCAATGATTTAGGTCAAGCTTTTCCAAAATGTGCCTTGGTTGTAGGTATTTGTGCTAAGTTTCAGCATTACTGAAAATTAGGCTGTAACTGTGTTTACTGTTTTAAATCCAACTTCTCAGAACTGGTACACTCTTAAAAAGAGACAGAAGTGAAATGTGTGCCCTTGTTTCCTTGCTTGTACAACAGTGATAACTGTGTTTATAGACTGCACTGTAAAAGCAGTAGAGGAGAAGAAGGATGGCAGCAAGCCACTTGCATAGCAGCAGAAAAGTAGATATGGTTAATAGAAAATCCCAGGGAGCTGCACAAGAACCAGACTTCCAAGGTCTTCCACTGCTCATCTGGCACCACCTACTTTGTTCCTGGGGCAGCACCCCAGGATTTGCTTGTCAAAGAAATGGTAGATCCATCTTACTTTCACAAGTAATAGGGCGGTACCTCACTTCTGCAACTTGTGAACTCCAAGAGTGATCAGGCGCTGGAACAGGCTGCCCAGGGAGGTTGTGGAGTCACTGTTCAAGAAGTGTCTAGATGTTGTACTGAGGGACATGGTTTAGTGGGAAATATCGGTGATAGGTGAACGGTTGGACTGGATGATCTTAGAGGTCTTTTCTAACCTTGGTGATTCTAAGATTCTATGATTCTAAGGTCTGCCGCGGTTGCTATCAGGCTTTGGAGTGAGCTGAGCGTCTGTAGGGGGATGGCCAGGGGAGCGCTGTGTGTAGGCAGAGGGCTTTCTGGTGTGAGGGAAGATCCTCCAGTCCACAGACAGCTCCTGCTCTCTGCTGGTCCTGCAGCCTGTGAGCAGATGGACTTTGAAGGAGCGTCATGCAGCCCATTTTTCACCTCTCCAGAGCAGAGCAGTCTGGAAGTGTTGTCCTGGAACCATCAAGAACACACTCCTGTCTCTTAGGAAGGCTCCTGCTTTTACTCTGGAAGGCAAGCAGCCCTCAGGCCTCGCTGTTATTTTTTCATGAGTTCAACATCCAGCACAGGCGAACACAAAGCCCGAATGCACATCCCCTCACCTGCACCATCCACCATCACTTGAAACACATTTTGTACGTATGCCTAAGAACTACAAAGGAACTGAAAACAGAGGAATGTATTGAGCAGAAAAAGAGAACAGCTAAGTATATGAATGGTTCTCATTCGGCAGACTGGTGGTTGCTGAGGGTTGGCCTCTTTCTGACAGAAGTATAGGGGAAGGTATTTAGCTTGACCGAGTTGCTGATTTTCTTTACTGTGTAATGATTGCATTTATTTTGCACAGAGGGAGAGCACAAGGCCTAAGAGAAGATAGCTCAATGACATATGAACTTTATGTTAGCTTGGGATGAGTTTCAACCATAGTAAAGAAAACAGTATCATAGAATGTTTTGGGTCGGAGGCGACCTTTAAGAATATCTGGTTCTGGTCCCCCTGCTATAGGTACCTGTAGACACTTCCAACCAGACCAGGTTGCCCAAAGCCCCATCCAGCCTGGAAGTCTGAGTAGTATTTAAGAGTAACATATCCAAAAGGACAGCTTTGGCATGTTGGTCCTAGTACCTACACAGCTACCAAAACAGAGACCAAACCCAAGAAGCACGCTGTGACTTCTGTCAGTCATGAGGACGGTTGCTGCAAGTTGTGCCCTGACCCAGCAGGCAGCCTGGGGCTGTGCGCAACCACCATGGGCGCAGGCCTAGCACTGCTTGGCTACCAGACACCATTGGTTTCTTTTATAAAGGTGTCGAGATGGTTTGCTCTGAACCTATGCTGAATGAAATCATGATTGTATCCAGAATCTGAGCTATGGATTTATGACCAGATGTTACCCATCTTGCATAAGCTGCAGAATCAAGTTGGTATTTTGTTGTGTTTTTCTGTTTTTAGCTTGTTGGAGCTGCTTTTATCATTGCTGAAATTTGTTGAGTTAACCTCCACACACACAAAATCATTACCTGTTGTGATTTGCTAGAGAAGTGAATATGATGGAAGTACCCCCATATGTCTTTGTGTCTGTGCATTCCCACGGGCCCTTGCACTGTCAGGATCAAACAAAAACAAAACCAGAACTTTAAGAAATTGTGTGTTTTCTGGAAATTTTGGAGAACATTATGTTCAAAAGAGTTCTGGTTGTGAGATGTCAGTCTTACTGCCTCCTTGTCTCCGTGTGCCTTTCCCGGAAAAGGTCATGTGAGAATGTCTCAATTTCTGCTGAAGAATTTGTTGTGAACAACCGCCTTTTGCCACTGTTCCACGCCTGGGAGAACTGTCTGTGTGTTATTGTTTGAGGATTATTTGGCTCTAAGCGTTTGGGTCTGGAAGTACAGTGTCTGAATGAGCCAGGTGTGTTAGCAATATATTTACAGGTTAGATGTGTAATCATCATTTTCTAGTGCAGCAGGCATGTACCTTTCCTGTAGTAACTGCAGATGAACACAGGTACTCATTCAAGCATAAATGCTATTTGCATACTCATTTTTATCCTCCCCTGCTAATGGCAGTGGAATTGTGGTTTTGTGCTGTTGGGGCTAATGGGCATTCCTGCCTTTGGCCGTGTTTTGAGAATTTTTAGAGGCTATTAGACAAATTGATAGAATCAATTAAATGCATGTTCTTCTTGTTATAGAAACCCTGGAGACTTTTAAATAATCTTCTCCGGTGTTGTATCTTTAGCCTCAAGGCTTCACAAATTGCTGGAACAGAACAAAGTTGGCTGGCTATTTTCTCCAGGATCTGACAAAAATCCTAGAGAACATAATGTTCCAGTAATCATCTCTTCTTTTCAAGTGTCTGTTCATGTTTTTAATCTCTCTTCCCTTTCCCTTTGTCAGAAGACAGCATATCCTAGTTAAGAAAAAACACAAAACCAAAAAAATAAAGAGAAAACCTACAGCAGCATTGTTCCTCCCCGTATCTTTCATTTCACTTCGTTTCTGTGCTGAATCACAGTGTTCTGATACAGCCTTCTTTGTGGTGTAATTGTTTTCTGTAATCCATTTTCTTTGGGCTCCTCTTAGCTTCTGTCTGAAGCTGTTGCTGCTATAATGAATGTAGTCATAAATCTGTCACAGGTAGCAAGCTAAATGCAGAGCTCAGTGCAGCAAGGAAGGGTATCTGCAGCTCAGGGGAGCATACTGAGGTGCTGCAGTTATGGAGCAGGCAGAAGAGGTCTCCTGCTGACAGATCAACAGAAGAGGACACCTGATTTTTGGTTCTCTCGTAAATCCACTGCCACTCTCTTGTTCCGGTTTCTTCAGTGTTGCTGTATGACAATATAGGCATGGGTGGAAAGTGGAAGTACGTGGCTGAGATCCGGGGATTAGGTGTCTGGCAGGAAAGGACCATGTGGCGTGGGAGCCAGCTGTGCTGAGGTGACACCTACCTGCTCCCCGCTGGGGTGTTCCCCAAGGCAGCAGTTCCAAAACAGCTGGGGAACTGTGTGTGCCTTGGGCCTGGCCAAACCTGGGGCTCCCGCTGCCGGGCAGCCTGGCAGGACTGAGGGCATCGTAATGTTCTCTTTTGAATCATAGTGTCAAGAAGGCTGTCAAAGACCACTAAGATCATCTCATCCAGCCAAGAGCCCACGCCCACCATGCCCACTATCCATGTCCCTCAGTGCCACATCTTCATCACCATTTTCTTGAACACCTCCAGGGACAGTGACTCCACCACCTCTCTGGGCAGCCTATGCCAATACCTCAGCATTCTTTCTGAGGAGGAATTCGTCCTAATATCCAACCAGATTCTCCCCTGGAGCAACTTAGAACCATTACCACTTGTCCTATCACTAGTTAAGTAAGAGGCCAACCCCCACCTCATCACAACCTCCTTTCAGGGAGCTGTGGAGAACAATAGGATCTCCCCTGAGACTCCTCTGCTCCAGACTGACCCATTCCAGTTCCCTCAGACACGTTCTCCAGACCCCTCACAGCTTCACTGCCCATCCCTGGACATGTTCCAGGGCTTCCATGTCTGAACTGCAGTGAGGGACCCAATACTGCACACAGCACTCAGTGTTAAGTAAGAGAAAAGGGAAGCAAGGACACAGAGAGGAGAAAATCAATGGGAAGACAAAGATGACAGATAAGGAACAAGGAGGTGGAGAGAAACCACTTATGAGAAAGATGCAGTTCCCTGAAAGCTGCAGCATTCCCTGGTGTGATGGGTGAGTGGCTGGGCAGTGTGAGAGCATAGCATCTCTGTCAAGCACTTGCCTCGTGCAGAGCAGCCAGAAACATTCAGAGGCTTTTGCTGATTTTTCAAATGTCATTTACATTAGCATCCTATAATTGAATCAGTAACACTTTACTGAAAAGGTTAAATTCTGCCTTTTAAAAATTAAATCAGCTGTTTAGCTGTCAGCCACAGCCATGCCCTCCTGTTGCCTCTGGAGGAGTGAAGCACTGGCATATTGGCATATAAATCGTTTTGCTGGAGAATGCATTAATTCTCTTATTTATGACTACGTCGTGCCACAAAGTGCTGCTTCTTGTAATTGAGGGCTCTCTGCTGCATTCGTTGTGTGTAAAAGCTGTGGAAATTATTAATGTGGCACGTTTCCATAATTAAGTACTTCTGATGGTATAGATTTGAAGAATCCATAACTGTTGTACGTCACTCAAATGCAGACTTCTATGAAAGTTTGAATGCAAGCATAACCAACTTTTTCTGCATAGAGAATATTTTTAATTGATGCAGGTGGAAAAAGCATTCCAGTTAGCTGGGGTCAGGGCTGGTTTCAGGTGACAGATGAAAGCTCCCACTCACAAAGAAATCGGCAGCATCACACTCACCAAGCAATCCCTATCTTGCTATCAGTGGCATAGCCAAACCTTTAACATTAAAGCTGCACTGAAGCATTCATACAAGCTATTGGCTTCAGGACATAATTCTTACTAATCCTATATTCCTTTAAGAGATATCCTTAAGGTAATGTAAGTGTTCTGATGTTTTACAGCTGCCTGATAAATAAACATTTTCTTTACTCAAAGTGTTGCAGTTGTAGATAGCACCTGAAGTCAAACAGCTCCGCAAAACAAAGAGTTAAAAAACATTCTCTCTCCCATTCCCTGTTCAGAAAAAGTTGTGCCATAGCAGTGCAGAAAGGATAAAGCGGCACTTCAGCTTTTGGGTGCGTATCTGAGCAGTCCACTGTCTTGTTAAGGCTGTTGTACTCCATCGCCCTTTCTGTAATCCTGGCAACAACTTCAAATATGGTGATATTTGAAAAGTCTAAAATATAGCTTGCCCATAAAATGCTCTGAGTGTTGTTTGGGATGTTCTGTGCAAGGGAAGAACAAATCATTTCCCTCTTCAGAGGATGGATGCAGTGATGGATATGCATTTCTTGGTGGCAATACTGAGCCTCACCTGCCATGGGCAGCACAGGAAAGGATGCTGGCAGTACTACAGTTGTCCTCTCTTCACCTGTCTGGAGAGTTCAGGAGTCCTTCTCACCGAGCACTGCAGGAGAGGATTTTCAGGAGGCAATAAATAAATTTTGATCCCTCTGGTTAATACAATTAAGGTCAAAGAGATTCTATCTGCAGCTATTTAAAATACTCTTAGCATGCAGACACACTGCTGTCAGTAGTGCTAAGTGCCTTACCTTGCTGAGGAGTGTATACAACCCTTATGAAACTATTCTTAAGTATTCTGGTTACTATATTTAGCACTGGCTCATAACAAGACAAAAAGCACTTAGCTAAATGTAGTCCCGAAGTGCTTAATCCGGCTAAGAATATTTTGTCCTTAGGTGTCTCCTGCTGAGACTTTTTATAGCTCACCATCCTGCTGCATCATGCAAAAAGCTTCTCCGCTCATTTGGGCCTGTGACTTCTTTTATGGCCATTTATTTTGTCTTAGCCTGGGCTGGCAGTAGCCAGTGACATCACTCATACAGGAGAAATGTAGGGCAGGCTCATCGCCCCTCACCTTTGTTGGCCATGCTCAGTGGGATGCAGTAGCTCTGCTGGAGACCAGGGAACTGGAGGCCCGCTCCTCATTTAGGCTTGGTGACACTAGCTGGATCCTGTCTGGTTCCTGGCAGCTTCCAGTTGTCAGACGGCCAATGAGCAAGGAAGTGGAGAGGTTTCTGTGCAAAGCTTTGCACTCAAAACCCAGCACGAATCCTTTAGTTTGACTCAATTTTTGCAATGAGGGTAGTGAGACACTGAACAGGTTGCACAGAGAGGCTGTGGATGCCCCCTCCTTGGAAGCATTTGAGGCCAGGCTGGATGAGGCTGTGAGCTGTGGGAATACAAGAAAAACTGTTCAGAGCAGCAGCTGTGGAGCAAGATAAACAGCACTGAGCAACCTGGTCTAGAGGAGGTATCCCTGTCTATAGTAGGGAGTGGAACTAGATCTTAAAGGTCCCTTCCAACCCAAACCATTCTGTGATTCTGTGCTTAGATCTGTGTATAAAAAATGTTTTCTGACAAGTTGTAATAAATCTGTTAGTGTAGATCCAAGTATTTTTTTAAATATAACTCATTGTTTTAAAAAGAATATTCTTTCTAGCTCTACGTATTAGAACTTAGTAGGAGTTAGAAAAACTTCAATATGGGTCATCCTTCTGGAGGAGAAACAATGATATAATCTTGAAATAATAGCACTGACCATGAGAAGCAGCGGCCAAGATAAGAATTTCAGTTGTAATGTAGGTCAATAGGATAGCAAATAAGATCACATGCTCCTTTTGAACTGGGATAGAAGCTTGTAATTTGACTGGCGTAGGGCTGCCATGAGACAAGGCAGAGTAGGGCTGCTGTACCTGAGCTCATTACGTAGGTGTTGTTCTCAGCTCCAGCTTCACTGAGGATACCAGTCATTGCGTAAGGTTTTCCCTGGAAGTTTGTGTTCTGAACTGAAGATGACAATTTGGTCTCACCTGCACAGTTTCCTGAATTTCTTATGGCTGAAGCACTTGAAATGTTTATGCATTACTCCCGTACTTCTTCTATGTCAGGAGCTTCAGTCCCCTTCTAGGTAACATCCACACTGTGCTGAATAAGCCCTTGTCATGCAGTTTTCCTGGGCCAAGCACTCTGAGCAGACAGACTGACGTTCCACTAAGCTGCAGTGAGCAGGAGTTTGGCCCATTGTTCCAAGGCCCCCTACAAAACCCTGTCCCTGTACCACTACATAGGCTCCTGGTGGTTAGCAGTGGGTCGCACACAATGAGTTCTACCTCTGCCCACTCCAGTGCTTGTTGTGTGTATTGCACAGTGGTTCTTCAGGGTCTTCTTGGGCTTCCTTCCCTTTGAGGTGCTTTCATGTCTTTGAGAAGGGAGGAAGCTATTGCTTCTCCTTTGGGTTATCAGAAATGTAGGCATGTTTGCTTGGTCACTGTGGCTACAAGTACTGGTGGTGTCAGTGAGCATTTTGCAGTGTCTTGAGCAGTCTAAAGGTAACAGAAGTGGTGATGAAGCTGTGGCTCGAAGTAGGGCTTCAGGAGCATTAAAAGTTTGTTAAATTTGGAAGCACAGCAGTTGGCTCTGGTTGGTGATGCTGCTGTCAGGCATGGCACCTCAGTTGTGTTCCTGCAGCAGCAGCTGGGCCCTGTGACGTTTTGGACAGCAGAGACTGCTGACAGCGGGTCCAGATAGACCAGCAGCCCCATACCTGGTCCCAGCACCAGGTCCCAGAAGGCTTATGGTTGCATCCATGCACAGTTCTCATCTGCACCGTCATACTTCTTCAGCTTGCAAAGATTGTTTGCTCTTTAGTCTATGTCTTGTTTGCAACTCTGTTTTAACTGGATGTGCTTTTCCTCCCAGGATTAATTTTTCTCCGTCTCTATTTACATGGTGATAAGAAGTGCTAATCCTACTCCGTCAATCTGGACTGATGAATCTGAGGAGTAGAGCAGGTAATGTTTCACTTGGCTGTTAGCTTGCAGTGACTCAGGCAGCGAGAACCACTCCCTCCACATGGAGTACATTCACATTTGGGAACTAAAGAAGTCACACAGTTTCCTCTGCCCAGGTTTCCTGCATGGAGGGGATTCCTGGCCCCACAGAAGGGGAGGGAGTGTGACTTTCTATTGTGTTTCACAGAATCACAGAACCATAAGGGTTGGAAGGGACCTCTGGAGCTCGGCATCCAAGCCCCCTAAAGCAGTTTGCTACAGCAGTGGCACAGGAATGTGTCCCATTGGGTTTGAGTATCTCCAGAGAAGAAGACCCCCCCACCTCTCCATGCAGCTGTGTCAGGGTTCTGCCCCCTCACGAGAAAGGATTTCTTCCTTGTGTTGGTGTGGAACTTCCCATGTTGCTCTTAGTGGACACTGCCCCTTATCCTGTCACTGGACTTTAGAGCCCAGCCCCATCCACTTGTCTCCTACCCTTTAGATACCATGAGCAGCGTCTGGCATGTTGTCGGTTGTGGATAATTTTATTTTGATTTACCAACCAGAGCCACTGAGAATGAGTCCCCAGTGAAGAGGTCACCCTTATTGTGCTGAATTTGCCATCGTTGCATGGGGCTTGAGAGTACCACATCCTTTCTGGGAATTGGCTCCAGCTGTTCTCACCTGCTGTGCTACAGGAACAGTTAGCGTACACCACAGGCAGCAGCCCATGGTGACTGCTTGCAGGCAGGCCCTGAGGAGGCTGGCTCTCATTCCCTTCCATTCCCCGTCTGATGCCAGCTAAGGAATGGTTCTAACTTGAAATGTCGGCTGTGAGTCCCTATGATAGGACACAGCTGGGGGAGTGGTGGAACCAACAGCAGGCGATGGCTGCAGGGCACTTTGAGTGAACCTGTCTCATATTGTCCCTTGGATCATACCTTGCTGTTGCCTAATACTAATCCTGTGGGGGATCAGCACAGCTTCCTCCTTCCTCCTATGCCCTTGCACCAGGATAGATATCTCAGGTCCTCCTTAAGCACTGAACTTCAACAGCCAGGCTGGCTCCCCCAGGCAGGCCAAATGCAGTGCTGCCTGGCCCAGATACCAAGCTGAGGTCAGCTCTCACATTTGCCAGGAGATGGTGGGCAGAAAGCAGGGCGCTGGTAGGGCTCCCCATCCCTTGCGTTCCCTCTAGCTGAGCTTGCTTGGGACTGGGGCCATTTCACAGGGGGGACCTCAAGGGCAGCCTGGGGGCTGCTGGCTCTTTTCCAGTTTTGGCAAATGGCAAAGGTTTCACTCTTCAAACCTTTGGTCAGAATAAGCAAGAAACTAAGTAACGGAACGGAGGCTGGGGAAGTAGATGATAAAAGCATCCAGGAGGTCATAAGACACAAATCAGTAAGCTCCGTCATCTGGCATCCTCAGCAAGATCAGGCAGTGTGTCTCAGTAAGTATTTCTGTCCTTTCCTTCCAGAGCCCTGCGTTGCGTAAACGAACTGATGGATGAAGATGAGAAGGACAGAGCAAAGAGGTATGAGGGGACACACGGAGCATGGAAGCTCTCTCAGGGGAAAACTGTAAATGCTGTGTTGTCTGATGCTTGAAAAAGTACTTGGGACACTCATGTCAGAGGCAAAATTCTGTGGTTTTCAGGCCATGTACAGTGGACCGTGTAAAATGTAATTATGTCACCATTTTCATGCCCAGTGCTCCTTGGATTATATTGCCTTGCCCTCAGAATCTCGTGTTATCCTATAGCTGTTTATCGTCCCAGTGATTTTGTTGGCCTCACCTGGGGCAGTGCTGCTTAGCACAGGGCAGAGCTGGTCTCCCTCCAGAAGAGCTTGGCTCTGTTCTAATTGCTCATCAAACAGCAGTGCCAAAACAGAGAGGGCTGCTGCAAATGCTGTGTGTGAGAACCTCCAAGTGCCAGCCTGAATGTGAACAGGAATGCTTGCTGCATACTGCCCTCGGTTGGGAGCACAGGAACATGTATTGTCATGAATACGCTTGTAAAGAAAATTAATGACTGCTGGAAGAGGTTGTATGAAAATAGCATTATCTGAGCTATGAGCTTTGGAAAGAATGTTTTGGAAGAAACTGAATGGATTTACTTTCTTCCCTAATAAAACTCTAATAAAAGCACTCTTAAATTGCATTAATGCAAGCTGAAAACTAGTCTGTGGTTTCCTCAGCCAGACTCATGAGGCACCCAATTTCATAAGTCATGCCGCTGCTACTCCAGATTTTCAAAACCAGATAGGAGAGCTTGTACTTGACTTCATTCTGCAGTCAAGTTGCCTCTGCACAGTGTTCTCTGGCAACAAGCTACTTCTGCAATTACAGATCCAGGAAGGAGGCAGCCTTCTTGTTTTGACCTTTACGTGCTTGTATACTAACTGCAAAGCAAGAGTGGGCAAAAAGGCAGTGTGTGGTGCCAGGACTTACTTACTGGAGAAATTTCACCTTCGTGTCATCATCCCTGATTTTGAAAGAGTGAGAAATGCTGCAGAGATGGAAGTAAGGAGGCTTAAACGCCTGTAAATGCTATTTGCTACTTGCAGGCATTGTATGCTGACAGAGAATTCAGTCCTGCTGCAAGGCTCCGAGCACCAGCCCTGCACTGACACCCAAGCCTAATTTTGTGCAAGTGAGCAGTCCCAGCAGAAACTCAGATTCCTGTATTTAAAGCATTTTGCTGAGATGGGGCCTTGTGCCGAGCTGCAGACCCTTCATTTTACTGAGTGACATTTACCTTTCTGTCATGCAGGGCATCACGCAACAAATCTGAAAAGAAGAGGAGAGACCAGTTCAATGTCCTCATTAAAGAGCTCTGCACGATGCTGCAGGGGCACGGCCACCCCCTCAAGATGGACAAATCCACCATACTGCAGAGGACCATCGACTTCTTACAGAAACAGAAAGGTACTGAGGGCACATGTCTGCCCCAAATGTCCCCTCTGTCTTTTCTTGGTTTCTAATGTGTCTGCATTGTGACGATGTGAAAATGGAGTGTCGCATGTAAGAAGGCTTTGTGCAGACAATGATCTGGGGATGATTCCTCTGAAAGCCTCTTAAAAGAAATTGTGTTACTTCAAAATGGAAAAAAAAGAAAAAAAGTCCCGGTGATTATGAGTAATGTTGCTTTTTTGATGCTTTTTTCTTTAAGAAATCACAGCACAGACAGAAGCCTGTGAGATTAGACAAGACTGGAAGCCTTCATTTCTTAGCAACGAGGAGTTCACCCAGTTGATGTTAGAGGTAAGAAGAAATTAAAGCCCCACAGATTAGTGAGAACTAATCAGTTCAGTGGAGTCGTTCAGAGATGCAGTTTCGTTCACCTGTGGGTCTCCGTGTTAATGATTTCTCCTCTGCTGGCACATCTAATCCAAACCTGATAGAGACTAGTGTTGTGCTAAATGCTTTGCAGGCATAGAATTAAAAATATGTCTTCTTTCCCTTAAAGAAAAAGGGCATTTCATTTGTAAATGAAGACCAGTTTGTCCTGTATTTGGCTCTGGAAACACCCAACGAGCCTGTGTTTTTCCTTTCTTAAGGATGCAGCTTTGGTTTTGTACTGCACGTTCCTCTGGTGAGGACTTCTGTGCTGCATAGGCAGCTGCTGCTCTTTGCCCCACCAGAATCAGAGTGTATGCTGGGCCGAGGTGGGAGGTGTGGCGGTGTCTTCGTTACTCCTTTTCATCAGGATGTCATGACTCACCTCCCTGGAAAAGTCTGTTCATTCTTTCTGGGAATTTCTTACCAAACAAGCCAGTATGTTCCAGCTGAACCAAAACAAATTTCCCTCTTAGAAGTGGCAGGGGAGTGAGCCCCCTAATAACTTTTGGTGCGCTGGGCTGAGCCCATTGACCAGCTAACATAAAGTTGGTGGTTTTACCCAGATAGGGCTTATTCTTAGCAAGGAGTCACAGTGAGGTAGGGAGTGACCGGCAGCAGGGGACACTGCTGGGTGCTGCTTCTGCACAGCATCTCTGGCTCCCTGCAAACTGGGCTGCAGAACAGCCTAATGATGGTTTTAGAGGAGCTGGCTTTGTGCGCGGTGCTGGCTGCAGGTCTGATAACCAACACCTTGGGAGTGTTACAGAAGAGTAGGGATGAAGCCTGGATCAGCGGCACAAGAAGGTCTTGCAGAGGGAGTGCTCAAAGAAGAAAGCAGATGCAGAGGCTGAGAAGGCACAGAGAATATGGACTCCAGGCCATAAACCGTTGTGAAAAAGAGAGGGAAAACAAATTTTCAAATTGTCACATCACTTGCCTAGAAGATGAGAGCTTTAAGCAAATTAAATAAGGCTTTAGATCTTGTCCTTAGTCTTGTCCTTTGATCTGAGTCCATTAGTCATGGATTGCTAAAAAACAGTATCCATCCACCTGTCCATCCATCCGTTGTGCCGGTTTTGCTGTGGTTATATCTAACATCTCCATCTAAAACACTGAATTAGTTAACTGTTGTGCAATTCAGAACACATAATGAAGTGACTGAAGTCACCAGGATTGTGTGGGTGTAGGAAATTTAACCACCACTGTCTTGCTTCGTATAAAATAAGTACTCACTGGGTGCAAAATAGAAGTCACTTTAGTATTAATGAGCAAATAAGAACATATACAAAGAATGCTGAATTAAGCAGCGTGCTTTTTTTTTCCCACATTGAACTACCATTGCCATAAGTGATTTATGTTGGGTTTAGAATCCAACAGTCTAAAACCACGGAATAATTGAGCCTATTTATTGTATTGGACTGTGCTTCAGTATGTAATTCTTTTATTTTCCTTTTGTCTCATCTTTTGTCATTAGGCATTAGATGGCTTCCTCATCGCTCTTACCACTGATGGGATTATTATTTACGTATCCGATAGTGTCTCATCTCTGCTCGGGCACTTACCGGTAAGTTCTGACAACGCAGTGCATTGCAGGATGGCTCTCCTGCCTTAACACAGCCCTGTCACTGCAGTCCTGTCTGTCCAAAGAGCCAGCTGACTGTGAGTGATGGATAAACCCACAAACGCTTAGGAAGCTCCTCAGGTGCCTGCGGTTCTGTCTCAGGCTCTGCTGTTTAGCTAAAAAATCTGTGCAGAATCACTGTCCTCATAGCTCACCACCTGATGCATGTCTGAAGAAGGATTGGGGTGGTGGTTATCCCACCAGGTATGTGGAAAACCTCATGTCTGTGTGCTGAAACTCTTCTCAGACAACTTCAGGTGAAAATGTTTGCTTTTCTAATGGCATTGGGTCATTCTTTTTTGAGCCCAGGGTCTTCAGTACCAAAAATATTAAAGAGTTTTACATTTCTGTTGGGTAAGGAAGCTTCTGCTGGCTCCTCAAAAACATTTCTTGTTTTTATCTGGCATAGATTATGCTATGTGAGGACAAATTTGAGCCTGAGTATCCTAATCTGTCTGAACGTCCTGATGTGCAGAGAAACAAATATGTGCTGACATTATGGAAGAACCCCTCTAGTCAGGACGTGTGGGTTCATCAGCACCGGGGCACTTGCAGGACAAGTTAATTTTGCCAGTCAGCCTGAAAGGCCAGGGAAGCAAGTGAGCAGTTGTCCTGCTTCTGTCTCATGCTTCCAAAGGGAAAGGTTTCACATTTTCATTTTGAAATGATAAATTTTACATCCGGTTGTATTTCTGTGGTACCAGGGCTCCTCCAGCTTGCATGTGGCTGAACTGAAGGGCAGCCTCTGGGGCCCATTCAGCCTTTTGCAAACAGATGGCAGCCGGGGGGTAAGATAACCTAAGGGTGATATTCTGCCCTAGATCCTTGTGTTAAGTGTCTTCTAGATTGGCAGCATCTGTGCTCCACTGTAGGATGAAAGCACGTGTGGTTGTGTCAGCCTGTGCTGTTGAACATGACAAAGCATTCTTTTGCATCAGTCAGATTTGGTGGACCAAAATATATTAAACTTTCTGCCTGAGCGGGAGCAGAGTGAGGTGTACAAGCTCCTTTCTCCACATGTGCTCATGACAGAGCCCGTTGCAGCTGATTTTCTAAACGGTAAGCTCTTTGCTCATCTGTTGATCAAGGAGATTTGCCACAGGCAAACAGCTCCCAGAGGGAGCTCCCAGCTATTTAGTTCTCTTGTCTGCCACTGCTGCTTTGCCTCTGTGAATATTCTGAAGTTTGATGCAGTACATCAGCTAATGTTCCTACTTGCTGCCCTTGCTCAATTTGGACAGTGTATACTTTACTGTTTGCTTTGACTCACAGGACAGAGGGAAACTGTCCTCATTAAGTATTTTTCCCAGAGTGGGAGTAAGCCTGTGAAAGGAGTTTGGGGTCTGGGGGAAGAATGAGGGCAGGAGAAATCCCAAGGGGTTTTGGCAGAGTCTTGTTCTTTATAAAGTGGCATATCTCAGGACACTTGAGAAGCCCTATGTGCAATTTAAGCAGCGGCCTTCCTATCTGAGCTGCCCACCTGGGTCTCTGCTGTTGGCTGCTGTCCTGCTCCCAGGCTGTCCCCACTCTGCCAGGGGCAGCTGCCACTGTCTTCAGCCCCAGTGTAGGTGGGTACTGTGCAGCCATGGGTGGTGGTCACATGCATCCTAAAGCAGAGCCAGCTGATCATTGCTCCCACTGTTTACGTGCTTGCTTGTGGCCATCTGGAGCATCTCAACAACAGCAGGGTGGGTCTGAAATCATGGACACAGTCCATATATTGAGCGTGCTAAAGTGCAGGCTGCTGGTCATGTTGCTGATGTCTCCCTCTCTTTCTCTCTTTTCAGTGGAAAAGCAAGTAGAGTTTTGCTGCCATTTAGCAAGAGGCAGCTTAGATCCAAATGAACCTCTGACATATGAATATGTAAAATTTGTAGTGGATTTTAAATATTTTACTCATGGTAAGTAACATCTCCAGCCTATGACTCCCTCTTAGTCTCTCTCCTTTAATTTTGTGTTCTTCTGTAGCCACGTAAAGCCTTGTTTCATCTGAAGAGGCTGTAAACAGCAGGGATGGAGCGTGTTGTGGGTTTGTTAGAGAGGCTTTTCATGTAAAGGAGCTGGTTAGAGAAGGGGCACCAGACCGACCCTTCCTCTATTTGATTCACTGCCTGTTGTGGATCGGTCTACTGACTCAGTAAACCAGTAAAATGCGTTGTTCTGTTTTACTTGTGACAACTGAGTGATGCTTTTCAAAAAATGAAATAGTTCAAACAATTCGTAAAATCTTGGCTCTCTCAAATACTGAGCTGCAGAAAGGTGCTCTTTCCTGCAAATCAAATCTTGGAAAAGGAGGAATTTCTGGATTTCATGGGAACAATTTCCTTGGGACAATACTTCAGCCTTTTGGTCACCAAACTTTTTAACATCCTGTCGTGACTTCCTTTGTATTGAAAAAAAAAAAAAAGCTCAGCCCACGATAATGCAGTAGTTCTTTCCATATCCTCGTGATGTTCAATTTGAGATTTTAAAGGGACACTTGCAAAACATGCGTTGGAATTGAAGCAGAAATGCTAGCAAAGGCTGTAGCTGGGTGCTGTGAGCAATCAGAACTGACTTGTGACGCTTCCCTGCAAGCCAGGGGTAGGTGGTGCAGCCCTGTACAGCCGAAAAGATCATGCTTTGAATAACATCAGTATATATCAAGTGTAGCATCATGGTGTGGGTAGGAGTTTGTTGCTTGGATTTCATCAGTCATTCACCTGTCCTGACATGAAAAGAAAAGTCTCATTCCTTCTTAAATAAATTGTCTGGTTGTGTCTAGTGCCTACACCCTCCTGTAATGGCTTTGAGTCAGCTATTGCACGAGCTTTCAGGTCAGCCACGGAGGAGCAGATTTGCCTCGTAGCGACAGTTCGTCTTGTCACACCACAGTTCTTAAAGGTAAGGGCTCTCCCACTGCCTTACTCCTTCTGTGCTGTGTGGTGGTCTTTTCCAGCCTTTATGTTTTGTGATTCTATGATCCAGCAGGACAGACTGGCCATGCTGAGGGCCTGGAAGTGGGGGATGATGTTTATTTTGGAGAGAGTAAATGTAAAATGGGGGTTGCATTTGAGAAGAGGTGGCCATGTCATGGCAGGTTTCAGGGCAGCAGGCTCAGCTAAACTGCTTGAAACGTTGGAGCCGCTGAAGAAATAGAGCCCACTGCTCCCTTGTGTAGAAATGCCACCAGCACCTCAAGGCCCTGAGCGCCACAGTACAAGGTGGCTGTGTCCTGTGGTACAGTACAGCAAGGATGGGGATGATGACCAGAGATGCTTCTCACTGCGGAGAGCACTGGCCAGGCCAACTCGAGGCCAGGCCTGCTCTGCCATCCGCCTGTCATTGCCAGTGTTTACACAAAATTGGGGAGTTTCACCTGCAGATGAGGCCTTCAGACTATTTATCTGAGCTCTGAGAGTCAGCCCAGGATAAAGTGTTCATCTGTTTTTCATCAGTTTTTGCCTCTATAAAACAAGGTTAATGCATTCTTTGGAGGAAGAAAAGCCGAGTGCTTTTGAAGTCCTATGTTTGGTAGCATTTGTTGTATATCATATTATAAATGATGCATTCTTGGTCTTGAGAGGGGACTCCTTTTGTCATTGTGCAGAATTAAATGTCTGAAAGAGCCCACTGTTTTGCAGGAGCTCTGCAATGTTGAAGAGCCATGCGAAGAATTTACATCGAGGCATAGTTTGGAGTGGAAGTTTTTATTCTTGGACCACAGGTAAAAGATTTGGTCACTGAAGTATGAGCAAACTGTAGTTTAAAAATAGAAACGTTCATGTTGCAATTGCTTGAGATCCCAAGTAAAACAGCTGCAATTAAACTACACTACATAGATAATGATATTCCAAACTTATCAAGCTTCCTTAAAAGCTTTGTCATGCTTAAGGAAGTTAGGAAACTACGTAAGTAAAGGGCGAATTTCTAGAGAAAAGTCCAGCTTCACCAAGGCATTAAGTCATTGATGCTGAGCACCATGGATTCTATTCCCTCTACCATTTAGCCCCTCTGCCCACCATCTGCAGCTCCCAAGTACCTGCTGAATGATTTGCTGTATTGATAGATCTTTGATTTCCACCCCGATAAGTGATGGTATTTAGAAAAAAACGTGTATTAGGTAGTTGAATTGCAGATTTGCTTTTGACTGAACGCAGCAGGATAGGCATGCGGAATGAAGAAGTGTGGAATGACTTCATTAAGCTAATTAATATAGGATTCATTTACTTCAGAAGCTGGAGGGTTTTGTTCTCTCCTGCTTTTCTTCATTCAGCATGAAAACATAAATACATTGCCAAATGCTGCCCTCTCTATTCTGCCACCCTTTGCAAGCTCTGCAAAGCATCACCCCTGGTAGGTAAGGATGGAGGAGATAAGTTCTACTGGAGAGGGAGCGGAAACTGAGTATCATCTGCCCATCTGGATCAGAGAGAGGGAGCACAAATAGGGAACAACTTGCGTTGCTGCAGTAGGGACAGTGCGCTCTTGTGTGGCACACCTTGAAGTGCAGACAGCCCCGCTTACTGCTGTGTGGGTTGGCACAGCCAGCTCGTTAGTCCTGTTGTTGGGATCTCACTGCAGTGATTTTGTTAGACTTTAATTGGCCTGTCCAGTGAGGCTCGCTTTTAGAATCAGGTGATTTAACAAGGATTCCTCAAAGAGCCCTAAACCCCTTATGTCACTGTCTGAAGCAGTGAGCTGGCTCTCCAAAGGGCTGTCCCCAGAAGCTGCTGTGAATAAGGCAGACAGGAGCTTCTTTGCAGCATATCAAAGAGCCTTTTGATGAATGAATCTAGGTTATGACTCAGAGAGGAAGCTCTGCACCGGGCGCTCGCAGCCACTCCAGTCCCACTGGAATCCCAGTGAGGAGAGCATTGTTGCTGGGAGTGGATTAAGCTAACACAGACACTGAGACAATTTGTGAGAGCACCGGACCCCAGAACCAGAAGGAAATCATGTGAGCTGTCTCGTGCAATCAGTGCTTCAAACCTCTCTCCAGTGCACTCCCTGGTAACTCTGGCATGCTGTGAAATGTTGTTGGGTATTTTCCTGTTTCTTCCTTGGCTACATCAGCACAGGACTTGATCCTAGAGGTGTGCCCTCAGTAGGAGCAGTGTGTGCCCAGGACCTTTCATATCATGGCCATGGCATGCGTGGAGTCATGATGAATAATACAGAAAGCACTCTACAGATCTTGTTAGATGTTAGAAAAACAGGAAAAACTGTTTTCTTGGTGTTTATATACACACAGGTGGAAGAAGAAAACCTGTGAACTTTGTTAACATTCTGCGTCTGTTCTTCATTCTCTTGGTTTTCCCTCCTGTTACTAAAAGACTGCAAAGTCTGCTCTGGCCAGGCAGAAAGCTGGGTGTCCTGTCCTTTGGGCTGCTGACTCAGCCTCCAGCCCTGTGCTCAGAGCTTCACTGGAAAACAGTGCTTTCCACTTGCACAGCCAGCTGCAGGCCCCAAGGCTGGAAGTTATGCTAACAAGGCACTTCTAAATGGTTCCACAAGCAAGCCAGCTCCTTGTCAAATGAGAGATTAGGAGCATTTTGTGGTTGCTTTCTCATTTAAAGAAATCTGGCGAAAGTCGTGGAAGCATAATACTTCCATGATCAGCTTAAATGTTTATCTGATGTGCATCTGAAAGGCATTATTGTCTTGAAGATAAGCGTGTCGAGAGACACCAGCCAATCTGCCAAAGAGACAGCAAGGACACTTCAATAAATACATGTATTATCATCATTAACAGAAATCTAGGTCACATGAGGAAAAGGAACACAGTGATCTATGAAGAGTCCTTTGGCTCAGTAGGGCTGTATTGTGTCTGAGACCACTGTGTACTGAGAGCTCTCTGTGTCCAGAAATTTGCTATCAGAGTGCAGAAGCCTGGTTCTTGCAGACAGCTCCTTGTACTGGGCAGGGTCTGGCAGATCTCTTGGGCTCTGGAGCTCATGCTGAGCCCTTGATGCTCATGGGGGGTGTGCCGCAGGACTGCTGCTGAGCAGACCCTCATCCATATGGCCTTTTTCTCCCTCTCCCCTGTTAGCCGCTTGCTGCCAGGTTACCCACAGCTGTGGAGGAAAACTGGGGGGGCACAGTCAGGACGTAGAGAATCCCTTCAGGAAACCAAGCCAGGGAAGGGAGCGATCACAGACCTCTTCTGGCCCTCTGTAGTTGAATAACCTTTTATGCCTCCAAGGGGATGAACATGGAGCTGGGTCATTAGGAAAGACATGGGGAGGACTTGCCATTAATATCCAGAAGCTTCTCGCTTACTTTTCCCTCTACAGTCACTACCCAGATGACATTTATATCCAACCTGCTGGAGAATTTTGCTGGGACTCCAGGTTATTACGCACACAAACAACCATAGCATTTCTCAAGCCATGTCTCACGGGCGTGCTTAATGGATTGAGTCACTGCATACGCACATGCCCTCCCTACACCCACGTAATGAATAGGCTATGAAGCAGTAAACACGCACTTTTTCACTTTCTCAGTTTTTGCCTCTTTCTCTCTGTGTCTTTTGCTTGTATCTGGCATTGCATTGCTGTATATGTGGAAATCCACTCCCAGGTGGAGGTGCCAAGCGGGTGCACCTGATGGCTTTGGTCATAGTGTTACCCTGGTGTCACAGTGCAGGTTTGTGATCGCCACCTGCCCTTTGCTTCTCTCCTAGGGCTCCTCCTATTATAGGATACTTACCCTTTGAGGTGCTGGGAACGTCAGGGTATGACTACTACCACGCAGATGACCTGGAGCTTCTCGCTAGGTGCCATGAACACTGTAAGTCCTTCCGCAGTACGCCCATCTGTGATCTCACGTGTCGTTTATGCAAAGCCTTTTGCTGTCTGGGAAGTAAGGAAAATAGGCCGTCTTAGCAGTGCCTCCCTGGGAGTCTGAATCCCTCAGCAGTCACTCAGGGACCCTCTGTCCCCTGTGTATGAGGGCAGTCCTAGTCCTGAGGATGTTGCTGACTGTCACCCTTCCTGGGGACTTCGTGAGAGGATCTAATGCCATGTGCCACCTGCCCCAGGGCAGAGCGGAGCTGTGGAACTCTTCTCCTTCCACCAGCAACATCTGTGGGCACAGAAAGAAGGCCATGGGCTTTTAGCGCAGATTTTTCTGAGTGTTGCATCATTGTGAAGGTTTGTCCCATTCTGTCTGATGTGGGAACACCAGAGAATGCCCACAGCCTTGGCAGGGCAGTGCAGAAAGTGGCAGCAGACATGGTGCAGTGCTCATTGGTGTGGATCTCCAGCCAGGAGGGTGTGAGAGGAGCTTTCTCCCAAATACTGTATTTTTCCATTTTGTTGCACGCACTTCAGAATCAGATTCTGAACAAGAATTGAGTCTGCCTGCTGGATTTCAGTGCCAAGAAGTGAAATGTAATGATACACTTTGTAAAATGCAGATTTCTTTTTTGAGGAACATTGCTTACAGCTTTCTTGTTGGACCAGCTTGCTGTTTGTCTGCCATTGCTGTTTGGAAGGTGCTTACCAGCAGGGAACAAAGCTGCCCCAGGCAGCGGGGCAATGTGGGACCTGCCATGCTGTGCTGGCAGCGTGATGCCAGGACTCCAAGCAGCTCCACGACCCCCAGAGCTCTTCAGTTCTCAGTTGCAATGCCCAACCCTCTGCCACTGCCCCTCCACCACAGACACATTTGAGATGCTAAAGGACCTAGCAGAGAGTGGAGAAAATGACTTTTGGAGAGAATTTCTTCGTGGTTTACGTCTGTGCTTGCCACTGATCTGTCGTCGTATTCTAGAGGCGTCTTTGTTCAGCGCACCTGAAGAAGTGGCTCTTTTAGCTTTACTGTTCAGACAGGCAAGGTCAGGTGCTGGTGAATGACTTCCAGGAGTTGCCTCAGGACACTTCATAAAGGACCAAGTGCTGGGCAGCCGGCAGCATGGCACATCAGCCAGAAGGCTTTCTCTAAATGCTCCTCCTGAAGCACATCCTCATTAGTGGGATGGCTGAGAAAGGCAGCCCCAACAGTTAGCAAAGCAGAGTTCGTAAAAGTGCCCATGTCCTTGTGGCTGGACAGGCTTCTGGCTGGCAGGTTGGCTGCCGTGGGCTGGCATCCCATCCCACCTGCTGTGAAGTGCAACGGGTTTGCTTCAACTGCATTTTTATTTCACTTTGCGTTAATTATGGGTATTTTAAGTGAGCATGTTTCATTTTGTACTGCCAGCAGTATGGGAGCAATTAAAGTGGTTATTTAATGTAGTTTCCCATGTTGTGTTCCTGTTATATTACAGCACCTGTGATTTTTCTGGGTGTACTCCGATATATACTCAAATAGTCTATTGCATTCAGGGCAGCTCTTAGAGTTCTCAGTGTGACTGCTAATTTCCACCACCATATTATTTGTGCCATTATTAGAATCAAGCCCACTGTCTCTGAAATGCATCCACATCTATTTCTGAAAGACCAATACTTTGTTTAGATGATATTACTTACGCTTATTACTTTCAGAGGAGCCCACTAATTAGTTGTAGGAATATAACCAGTTATAAAGTTGTGCCAATTAGTAGTTATAAGAACAATTTCTAAATATTAAAGTGCACTTTTGTGGAAGTTGTGGAAGTTGATAGCAGGAAAAAACCCAAAGGAAGGCTGTCACGTGGCTGTGTGCCTGTCATGTTTATAAAGCCACAAGAGCAGCATTAGTGTGGTAGCAAGGCTGGGGCTGAGCGTTTCTTCTAATCACCTTTGCACCTTGAGCTTTCTGTAGGTCATTTGCTATAATGTGCTTTCTTTTTGTTTACCAGTGATGCAATTTGGAAAAGGCAAGTCGTGTTACTACAGATTCCTGACCAAGGGCCAGCAGTGGATTTGGCTGCAGACACACTACTACATCACCTACCACCAATGGAATTCCAAGCCCGAGTTCATCGTGTGCACTCACCTGGTAGTTAGGTAGGAGCAAGCACCAAGCACTTTAAAGTATGTGTTCCGTGTCCTCATCCATTATGTTTTCCGGTCCTGTTTTGTGTAAGCCAAATATTTGCTACGTGCATTGGCACACTAAATGGTATGCAATTGTAGAAAGTTATTACGACAGGGAACCTGGGGAAAAGCATCAAGTGTTTTCACCACACTTTGGCAGCTGGGCCTGAAAGCCACCACTGTCCATGTCCATCAGAGTGCCCCCAGCAATGACACGGCAGGACGAGGAGCTGAAGATTTAACAGTCAGATGACTCTGTGGGTGTCAATGGTAGATTGTAAATTTACCAAATGTAAATTGGTTGCCGAGCCACTCTCAATCGTATTTGAAAAGTTGAGGCTGTCAGGTGAGGACCCAGATGACTGGAGGAAGGGTCACATCATTCCCATTTATAAGGAAGGGAGAAAGAAGGTACCAGGGAACTACAGGCTGGTGAGTCTCACCTCTGTACCTAGGAAGGTCATGGAACAGATTCTCCTGGACGACATGCCAGCATGGCTTCACCAGGGGAAGGTCATGCCTAACCAATCTGGTGGCCTTCTATGAGGAAGTAACAACATTGGTGGACAAAGGGAAGGTGACCATTGTCATTTACCTGGACTTGAGCAAGGCTTTTGACATGGTCCCCCACCACAACCTTATCTCCAAATTGGAGGGATGTGGATTTGATGGGTGGACCATCCAACGGATAAGGAATTGGTTGAAAGGCCGCAGACAGAGGGTGGTGATTAATGGTTCTATGTCCAGGTGGAGCGGTATCCCTCAGGGTTCTGTCTTGGGACTGGTGCTCTTTAACATCTTTATCAATGACATCGATGACGGAATTGAGTGCACCCTCAGCAAGTTTGCTGATGACACCGAACTGAGTGGTGCTGTTGACACAGTGGAAGGAAGGAATGCCTTTCAGAGGGACCTCAGCAGACTTGAAAGGTGGGCCCGGGTGAATCTAATCAATCTAATGAGGTTCAACAGAGAAAAGTGCAAGGTTTTGCACTTGGGCCAGAGGAATCCCAGGCATATATATATACGTATGAAAGGAGCATGACCAAAAGAGCTCTGCAGAGAAGGACCTTGGGTTCCTGTTGGATGAAGAACTTAACATGAGCCAGCAGGGTGCTCTTTCGGCTCGGAAAGCAAACTGTATCCTGAGCTCCATCAGAAGAGGGATGGTCATCAGGGACAGGGAGGTGACTGTCCCTCTCTACTCTACCCTCATGAGGCCCTGTCTGGAGTACTGTGTCCAGGTCTGGGGCCCTCAGTACAAGAAAGACAAGAAGCTGTTGGAGAGGGTCCAGAGGAGGGTCACAAAGATGATTAGAGGGCTGGAACACCTCCCCTACAAAGACAGACTGAGGGAGCTGGGCTTGTTCAGCCTGGAGAAAAGAAGGCTGTGGGGTGACCTAATTGCAGCCTTCCAGTACCTAAAGGGAACCTATACACAGGAGGGGAGTCAACTCCTTGGAAGGATAAATAACAGCAGGACAAGGGGAAATGGTTTTAGGTTGAAGGAGGGAAGATTTAGGTTGGTTGTCAGGGGGAAGTTCTTTACTATGAGAGTGGTAAGGTGC
>PPHD01002120.1:0-37768 GCA_002909625.1 Bambusicola thoracicus | reverse complement strand
GGCATTTGTAGGAGGTGGGGTGTCACGGGGTCTGTAGAGACCCTAGAGGGTGTCATAGAGAGTAGGAAGTCATTGGGTCCATGTGAGGTCTCTTCGTGCCTCCAGGAAGGGAGTTGCAAAAGATTGAGTGTCATTGGGTCCATTTGAGCTCCAGGAAGGGAGATGAGGGGTCACGGGGTCCATGCATGGTCCCGGAAGGACCTCACAAGGAATAGGGCATCACAGAGTCCTTGTGTGCCCCAAAAAGGAGATGGGTGTCACAGGGTTCATGTGGGCCCTCCTAAGGGTGTCGTGAAGTCCACGTGTGTCCCATGAGGGGCCTTGCAAAAGATGGAGGTGTTATAGGGCACATACGTGATCCCAGAAGTGTATCACAGGAAATAGGGCATCATGGGGTCCTTGTGTGCCCCAATAAGAGTGTCGCAGAGAACAGGATATCATGGGGACCCTCTGTACCCCAAAAAAGGCCCCTGGGCTCTGTCCCCCAATATTGCTGTGCCATGGGTTTGCAGATTGTGTGCTTCCCCCTGACTTTTTCCCAACTGCAACCCACTCCTCCCAGCCCCCAAATGGGAATTGAGGGTACAGCCCTGGGGGCTGCCACCTGGCTGTTCCCCCCAGCATTAACTTTGCTTTGATTTCTATTAACCCTGGCTGGAAAACGAGCTCCAGATCTTCAGTTCTGCCCTAATGCAGAGCAGCACCGTGGCTCCCTGCAGCCAGGCTGTGCATGGAGAGCAGCTGTGGGGTTTTGGGGTGCGAGGAGCTTGCGGGCTGCACCCCACATTGGCACAGTCAGGATTTGGGCACATATCCCCAAAAATGGGCTCCTTGGGAATGCTGCAGCTTTGGGGCTGCGATGCTTCTGGGTTGGGTGCTAAAGGGGGGGATCTCTCGTGCACCCCTATGCTTGTAGGGCTCCCGTCTGCATCCCTTGCTTGGAGGCATGAAGCTGCCGCCGGCTTGAAGGCAGCCCAGAAAAGAGGAGGAAAAAAAAATAATACAAAAATAGAAAAAGCAACAAAGCGGGCCTTGGTTGTCAGCGTGGTGACCTTGCTCTCGTTTCGCTGCTGATTTTTGTTGGGTGGAAACTTCGTCAGCAGTGCTTTTTCTCCGTGTTTTCAGCTCAGTGGAAAATGTGCCGTCCAACTTGGCCCCATGTCACGGAGCGAGGCCGGGTGCGTCCGGCGGTGTTTGTCAGCTGAATGGCTCTGTGTTTGGCTGGGAGGGGAAAAGTCAGCTCTTGGTTTTGCCCAAGAGGTCTCTCGTGGCCTTTTTGGGTATCCTTGGGCTTATCCCAAGCTGGAAAGCTTCGGGTTGGCAATGCGGCAGCAGCCGTGACTTGCACTACTTTTAGTTTTAAGCCGTGGCTTTAACCCTGTTGAGCTTTCCCTGCGTTGGCCGTGGTGGTGTGGGTTTTTGGCTGGTGGGTGCCTGCAGGTTGGGATGCTCTCTGAGGGGAGTAGTTGGCTTTTATCACTCGTATCCGTGTTTTGGACAAACAGGTCCCCTCCGGCCCTTTCTCTGTGCCTGCCCCTATCCCTGGTACATACATCCCACGTGGAAATGTCCCCATTGGAAGCAGCCTGAGCCAGGGGTGCGTGTCCTCGGTGCAAAACCTTTCCTCTGGGTGCCAGCGGCTTCTGTTGAAGCTCCTGAGCCAATATGGGTTGGACCTTGATCTGAATTTGGGATGGCCTTGGGGTGATGGAGGAGACCTCCAAGGGGGTCCATCACCTCTGTCCATGGTCCTGCATGCTGCTCGACAGATGGGGACCTTATGGCAACCCCATTTGGGGGCAAAGGACAGTCCCCAAATCCACACCGAGGCTCCATCGCTGTCTGTCCCTCCTGGCCTTGAAGAGGGTCTGGGAGGTGAGAAACTTGAAAGTGGGGTCTTGGGGGTGGCTGAGAGTCATAGGATCTCCTCAGATGTGGCAGGCTGTGACGAAATCCTGTTTTGGTTCTCTGAGGGGTTGCTGCATCTCAGTGCATGGCCACTTGGCCAATGCAGGAAGTGTTGTGCTGTGTTGAAATGCCTCAGGGTGATGGAAGGGGAGGGGGTTTGTGCCCCATAGGAGGCCCTGAAAACACCATAAACCTTCTTTGTTGCCATCACCGAGTGCTCTGCTGGTGTGGGTTGTGGTCTGTGTACCACTGTTGCATGGGGTTTTCTTGGCAAGAGGAGTCCAAAAAGACCTCAAATCCTTTCCATCCACATTTTTGCTGAGTGAAAGTAGGTTTAAAACCCTTGCTGGTGTCTCTTGTTGCTCCCCATGTCTTGTTGGAACCTACAGATACGTGCAAGCAACCATGAGGGTTGGCTTTCTCCATCAGGACCTTGCAATGGGGATGTGGGGTTGGAATTTCTTCCAGCCTGGGCTGCTCCCTCAGTTCCTGAGCCTGAGGTGCCTCGAGGTGCATGGTTCTCCCTGCAGCCCTTCCCTTTAGAAGAGGATTTACGGCAAATCGTGCTCCTCCTGCCCCTCTTTGCACCCATTTCTACCTCCTGCTCAGTCAGTGCATCAGGGAAACCTGCTGAGCAGCCCTGTGCCGTCACCCATGGTTTGCAAACCCACCAAGCTGGGCCTCATTTTCTCCTTTTCTTTATGCATTTGAGGCCAGCAGAACAGGTCAGGGCATAGGGTGATTGTGGGCACGGTGGCTTTTTGGCTCATTTACTGTTTGGATTTGCAAACTGTGGGAGCTCTGGAGCATAAGCAGTTAATGAGGGCTCTGCTGTCTCCTGCTGTTATTCTCTCCTCTTCATTCATAAATGTTTCATGCTCCATTTTACAGCTCCATGAATCTCCCTACCCGTCCTCTTCCTAGGATCAATGTGGCACTGAGGGATGTGGTTAGTGGGCATGGTGGTGAAGGGTTGGTGGTTGAGGCTCAGTGATCTTAGAGGTCTTCACCAAGCTCAGTGATTCTGTGATTCTGATGAGGAGAGGGGAAAACCTCTCTTTAAGTTGATTTACAGTGAAGTTGCCCGTGGTTGTCCTCATGCCAGTGCTGCTGATAGCTCTTCTCCAGCCCTGGAGCCTGCCCTGCTCCTGCCTTTGTCCCCTCCGTGCCACCCTGCACCCTCTGCCCACCAACACAGGGCTGGAGGGGCAGCTTTGAGGCCACCATTTAGAGGACCATTTGTCAGGCTGAATTCAGCCTCTTGAGTTCCCTTCCTTCCTTCAGCCCATGTTTATTTTCCAGCTGTGCTTTGAGCAGCTCTCAGGGATCGCCGTGCAGAGCAGCCTGTCCAAAATCAACACCAAAGCAACCAACGCAGCAGAAAAGCTTCCCGGCACCGGTGGGGGAAGCTGCATCAAAACACGAGGTTGGACAGTGAGCTCAGGGGCTGTGCTGTTTTCCATCCTTTGCTCCTCTTCTTGATATGGAGCTTCCTCCACACCCATGCCGTTCCCCTTGTCGCCCCGATGGTGTCTTTTTCTGCAGACATTTGGGGTTTCCCTGGGTTTCCTCTTCCTCACCTCACCCATCCCCGGTTCTCTACTGAAGTTGTCACTAATTAAAGACCTTTCATTAGCAGGGCTGAGCTTGTTGCAGGGTGATTCAGCAGTAAATGAGAGGCGGAGAGGCTTTGGCTGTCCCTTCCTCCGCGCTGCAGTTTGGGCAGGAGCGCTCCTACTTCGTTCCAGGTGAACCCCGGGGTGCATCTCTAAAGGTGTGCCTTGCTGAGTGGCTCCGGCACCCCAGGAAGCTCTGTGCAGCCTGCTGCTAGCAAAGCACTGGGACCAGTCCGGCTGAGAAACTGGGAAGGCATTGCTGGAGGTACCCAAGGGGATAGCAATGGGATGGGCGCTTCGGCTCAACGCGTGATTTGGTGCTGATGGAGTCACAGGAGCAGGATGAGGATGCAGAAGGGACAGGAGATGTGGGGCCTTATGAGATCTCCTCTCCACAGTCAGCTTTGCTTTTGCATTATGGGTCAGCTCCGCGTCCCGCCACTCATCCCATCGTGTCCTCCGCTTCCTTTTCCACCCGAGGGTGTTTTTTTCCCTTTGCTCAGCACTTTCTGCCAGCAGATGGGGGAAACGTGTGCCCTGCGGGGGCCTCGAGCCACGGCAGCGCTTTGCGCTCCACTCCCATCGATCTCAGCAGCAGCAGCAGAAAATAGCACTGTGCTCCTGCTGCCTTTTGGCAGCTCTCCTTGTCTCTTGGTGGAGGTGAGTGGGAGGGGAGTGGAGCCTTTGCACAAGGAAGGGGTTTTAGCGGTGCTGGATGGGAGGTGGGGACCCTCATGAGCACACAGGTGATGCTGATGGGCATTTGGGGTTTGCTTGTTTGGCTTCCTGAGAGCCCGATGGGGCCCCGACTGCTTCCCCTTTGTGGGGCATCTGCATGGAGTTCTGTTTGTGGTTTCGTCACTTGGCCCTGTGCTGGGCAGGCTGTTGCCTCCTCCCATGCATGCCACAGGGGCTGGGTGTCCCCATAGCCAATGGGGTACCCGTTTTAATTTCACATGGAAGGTTGGAGAAGACCTCTGAGATCCCCAACCCATCCCACCGTGCCCACTGACCCTCAGTGCCACAACCCCACAGTTCTGGAGCACCTTCAGGGATGGTGACCCCACCACTCCTGGGCAGCCTGACCGCTCTTTTGGACAATAAATGTTTCCTGATACCCAACCTGACCAGCCCCTCATGCAAGCATGAGGCCATCACCTCCTTCCAGGGAGCACTGAGGTCCCCTCTGAGCCTCCTCTTCTCCGAACTGAGTCATCCCAGCTCTCTCAGCTGCACCTCAGTGTAGAATCACAGTATGGGTTGGGTTGGGGACCTTAAAGCCCATCCAGTTCCAACCATGGACAGGGACACCTTCCATAGACCAGATGCCCAAAGCCCATTCAGCCTGGCTTTGAGCCCCTCCAGGGATGGAGTACCCACAACTCCTCCTCCCCTCTCCAAATCTTGGAGGTCTTTTCCGACCATAATGATTCTATGAAATCCCCTTTGGGGTGGGCATAAGAGCAAACAAGCCCATCAGCAGCTTGTGTTCTTTAAACCCATCCTGATCCTGCTCTGGGTGCATTTGTACCTCCACTGGAATTGATTTAAATTAAAAACAACGGCAGCCACGGGACACAGAGAGACGTGATCCACCCAAACGCTCATCGTGTGCTGTGAACTTTGAGCCCTGCCTAAAAATAGCACATCTCCCTTTTTGGGGTGCAGTCCCGGCCTGTTGGGTGTTGGGAACCCCACACAGCTCCTTCATCCAGTGCCAGCCTGGGCAGAGGTTGTTCTGGAATGGACGCTTTTAGAAGCAGAGCAGGTTTAGGGCTTGTTCATTTGAAGGCATCATTACCAAGCAGCCAAATTAATTGTAATGACTGCAGTGTGATAAGTGGGGGATGCTGCGAGCGCTTCCGTGTGAGCTGAGGACGGGGTTTTACATCTCATCATCCTCAGATGCCTTTCCCTACATTAACCCATCCCACGTTCTTCCTCTCTATTTTCCCCACGGGGTGATGATGTCAGATACAAGACCTGCTCATGAGGCCATCACCTCCTTCCAGGGAGCGCTGAGGTCCCCTCTGAGCCTCCTCTTCTCCAAACTGAGTCATCCCAGCTCTCCAAGGGTTGGGTTGGGTTGGGGACCTTAAAGCCCATCCGGTTCCAACCATGGACAGGGACACCTTCCATAGACCAGATGCCCAAAGCCCATTCAGCCTGGCTTTGAGCCCCTCCAGGGATGGAGTACCCACAACTCCTCCTCCCCTCTCCAAATCTTGGAGGTCTTTTCCAAGTGTCAGCCACAGATCTGCTTTTTCCTTCTCCTCCTGCATTCCTGGAACCAGGTAATCTTTGAGGTCCCTTCCAACCCAAACCATTCTCTGATCTGCCAGCCTAATGCTTGGGTACTGAGGATTGTTCCCCATTTATGGGGGTGGACAGAACGGGCTATGGGAAGAGGTTCATTGGGGACTAAAGTCTGTGCCCAGCAGAGTCATGGGCTCACCTCGGTGGCTGCTGAATGAGGAATTGAGGACGTGGTTTGGATTTCCTCCTGGCGCCGATGATTTCAGCAGGGTCACACCCATCTCCAACGCTTCACATTTTCCTCCTCTTGTTTTTTTCCTTTCTGGTGACTTTGCTCGTCTAAGCAAACTCTTTTAACGGCCTGAAACACGGCGAGGATTTTCAGTCGTTGGGAAATCGGTTGGAAATTATTAGAGCACCTCTAAAAATGCTTTCCTGTTGCTGCTGCAACTCCGCAGGCTGAGGGTTGGGGCCATTGGAGCTGTCTCACCCTGATCTGCTCTGATGTTTTGGGAGGAAGTCTTGGCTTAGACCAAGTGGGTCTTGGTGTCGTTGTGCAGCCTGCTGATAAGTCACAGGCTGTTATCTGGGGCCCCAGGGAGCTCATCCTGCCTTGGGAGGGGAAGGGGAAGGGGAAGGGTGATGTGAGGCGGTTGTTGCAGGAAGAAATGCTTCCCTTCTGGCCCAGCGTTGTGCTGCCCCGTCTGAGCCTGGTGCTGCAGGGAAATAGGGAAGTGGAATGCAGAAGTTCCTCCGGGTGTCTCTTGCTTTCGTGTGCACCATTTGTTTCAGCGAGCAACAGGCAACAGCCCTCTGCCATCCCATAGCACAGCTCTGTGCCTGGGTGTCCCTTGAATTGTGATGTCCCATCCTTAGAGGTGCCCAAGACTATGGATGGGGCTCTGGGCAGCCTGATCCAGTGGAGGCAGCCAGTCCATGGCAGGGGTGGGGCTGTGGGACTTCAGGGTCCCTTCCAACCCAACTGCTGTGTGATTCTATGATCCTCTGCCATCACTGACCACTGGAATTGTTGTTTTAATGGACATTATAGAGTCATTTGGGTTGGAAAAGTCCTCTAAGTTCATCGAGTCCAATCATCAGTCCATCCCCACCATACCCACCAACTGTGTCCCTGAGTGCCACTTATCCACACCTCCAGGGATTGGGACTGCTCCACCTCCCTGGGCAGCCTGTTCCAGTGCCTGAGGAGAAATTGTTCCCAATATTTAACCTGAAATAAAATATTTCCTGACATCCAACCATTGAGCTCCTTTGCCGTGACAGTGCAGACTCCGACGTGAGAGGATGGATTCTGATTCACCGGCTCTTAAATATTGCAGAACCCATCACAAAGCACTGATGGAGGGCCCTCTCCTCATCTTTTCTCTGTCTTCAGGTGGCACAAGCTGCACTCCAAGCCAGGCAAGAAGGAGAAAGAACGTGGCGAGATCCAGGTGAGCATCCAATTCACACGCAACAACCTCACGGCCAGCATGTTCGACCTGTCCATGAAGGATAAGCCACGGTCACCCTTTGGCAAGCTGAAGGACAAGATGAAGGGCAAGAAGAAGTACGACCTGGAGTCGGCCTCTGCCATCATCCCCAGCAGCATGGGTGCGCTCGACATGGAGGATGATTACGACGTCGGCGGCAAGAAGTCCAAAGTGAAGGGCTTCTTCCTGAAGAACAAGCTGCGCAAGTCGTCCCTAACGCAGTCCAACACCTCTCTGGGATCCGACAGCACCATCTCATCAGCCAGCCTGGGCATGGCCACCAGCGGCCCCGAGGTAACCAGGTCCCCCAGCAGACACAGCAGTCTGTCCACGGAGCGCTCCGGTAAGAGGATGGTGCTGTTAATCCCACCTGTCTGACCTTTCTTTTCGTTTGTGAAGGCGTTGTGGGGGCTTTCCTGCACATCTCTTAGCTCATTGCTTACCTAAGAGGCAGTGTCCTATGTGAACCCAAATGAGATTTGCCTGCTTGCCAAGAACAGGGGAAAAACATCTAAGATTTGGTTTCGAATGCCAAGCCTGCGTGCGGACAGCCCTGCTTGGCTGCTTTGCACCGCCATGGGGTGTAGGGGTAACTCAGGGCTGTTTCTCCTCTGCCCCATAAAAGGAGGTGGCAAAGAGCAGCTCGTTGTACTCCTTGTGCCTAATGAGCCGCCTCCGGCTCGGGGGCAGAGCTGGAGCAGTGACCGCTTGCTGGTGATTAAAGCAATCCCAGCTCTTGGCACTGGCAGAGCGATGATTTGCGAACAAAAAAGGCTCTTGTAGGGAATTAATTCTCGCCGTCCCTTGAAAACAAAATCTATCATTACATGGTTTAATTGGCTGGTGACTGCCAATTCCCAGATGGGGTGGGATTCCCAGGGTACCAAGCACTGGGATCTGCTGAACCTTCAGTGGGAGTGAGAAGAGGGAGGAGCGAGCACAGACCTTCCTTACTGCACCACACACAGCAGCCCCAGGGCCTGTCTGTGACTCTCAGATTCTTTTGGCCAGATCCCTGCATTCATTATAGCCCTCAGACCCTCTCTGACAGCGGTTTGTCACCTTACGAAGACCGCTCTCTGGATCCTGCGGAGGGAAGTGATGTGCTTGGGGAGATCTATGGCTCACAGAGCCGCTTGCTTTATGACCTGTGCTTATTCTCCCTATTAATTTAATTATAGTTGAGTAGAGCCTGGGAGGGGAAAAGCTGGTGTAATTCTGCAGCTCTCATCAGTGTTTTTTAGTAGATTAAGCTTGCTGTGCCCGTTACGCAGTTGGCCTCACCCAGCCTTGTGCTTTCTCCCTGCAGTGAAGGACTTTTTATCTTCTCCAAAGTTGACCCACAAGAGAGCATTCAGTGACGATGTCTCCCAGGTCAGCCCTGTCCTGGAGCCAAAAGCAATCCACAGCCTGAAGCCAAAGACGGATCCCGTGTCCCGCTCCTCCCTCTGCATCAATGGGAGCCACGTGTACAGTGATGAGCCCACCCCAAGAAGCCCCGTGCCCACTCCGCAGAGCTCTGCACCTCTGCCTGTCCCCAGAAGGCCAGAGGAGGGTTTTGGCTTCATCCCAATCCACACCGACCCCCACGAGGTGCCCTGGGGGGCTGGCAGCTTGGAGAGGACGCAGCAAAGGGACGAGCTGAGGTTCATCCCCTCACCTCCCAGCTTGGTCCTGCAGGAAGAACTCAAGGTGTCCACCAAAGCAGTGACCCTCAGCAACCACCTGGGCAGGGCCAGGATGGAAGAAAACAGCCGCCTGGAGAACAAGCCGACCCAGGTGGCGACGCCCATGGTCTTCTCTCCAGGGGTGACAAAGGAGAAGGAACCCGAGGAAATGAGGAAGGAAGAGAAGAAACCCAAAGGCGGGCTCTTCCACAAGAGCGATGCGGGGAGCAGGGGCCAGGGGGAGAATACTGGAGCCTCACACGGCCCTGCAGCAGTGGGAGATGACAGGAGCAAGGCCGGTGGCTGGTTTGGTTCCAAGGAGCCCAAAGACTCCCCCCAGAAACCCAGGTCAGTGAAATGGAGCTGTGGGCACCCAGCTGTTCTCCAGCTGCACAGTGCTGCCCAGATGGGATGAGAGTGGGGCAAATGCCTCCTCGACCCTGCACTTGTAAAAGCGAGGGTGCCTCTTTGTGGATCCTCCCAAACCCGCTCTGCTCATCCTCCTTAACCATGGGTGGTGAAGGGGAGGTGTATCCCTATGCAGAGGTGCAGCTCCACGTGCTGCATGCCTTGGTGTGCAGTGGGAGTGGGCTGTGCTGGGATCCAGGTGCTCACTGAGAGCACACAGTTCAGGGTTCTCATTGCTCAGGGAGGGGGAGAACACGAGGCTGAAAGAGCCAGCAGTCTGCCTGGATCCAGAAAGTTGTTTTATTATAGGGATTTCCTAATCTGGGCTGACTTTAACCTAATTTATTAAGCAGAAAGATTTTCATTCAGCCTAACCCTCCTCTAACGAAGAGGTCTTTCAGGCTTGTTCTACCTAATGGGATCCGCGTGTGAGCTCAGCTGCTTGTAAAGTGCTCAGATGTGAGCCAACAGAGTCACTGTCTTCACCCACAAAGTTTCAGGGTCATCAGAGTACCTAAAGTTTAAGGCTTTGCTTTTTGGATGCCTCTTTGCAGGCTTCTCTCCCCCATACAGTTCTCCTGCCTTGTAAGGAGAAGCCTGGATGAGCCACCGGCTGTGAGTTTTGGTCCTCAGGATAGGATTCCATTTGAAACAGTACATTCTGGAAGGAAGAGATTCCCAGGTGATCCTTCTGGGATCTTTCTAAGTGTCTGAATGGGCTTTAATTGCACTTAGCAATTTTAAGATGGGGAGTAATGAGCTGGAAGTGTAGCGAGGGAGACTGAAATTAGACATTAGGAGAAGTCTCTAATGATGAGCATTAAAGCCCAGAGCTGTGGGATTTGGGGTAGCAGTGGATGAGCACCTTTGGGCAACACTGCAGGAGCTGTTGGTTCAGCTCTTGGCCCAGGCTGGGAGGTGGATGCCCTTTAGTTCCTCCTTCTGGATTTTGATCGTTCAATTCTGTGGGATTCTGTGATTTTTAGGATCTTGTGGACCTTGAGCTTGTTCAAACCAGCCATTGAAACGTCATTTCTCATTCTGATCATAAAGAACTCCTACTTCTTTGACTTCATCCTCCTTCCCTACAGTGGGAGACCTCCCAGCCCAACTCAACTCAAAGCTGTTGAGAGGTCGATTACATCTCGATGGCTGAAATCTGTATTTCAATAATCAGATGCATATTCCCTCCCAAGCGTGCCGCTGAAAAGCCAGCAGTGCTTATCTGCTTATCATCTGGAGGAGAAGCAAGGCTGCTACTCATTTACCCGCATAACTTCTGGGTCTGAGCATGGATTAACCTTTGCTTTGTAGAGCAGAGCAGCTCCGAATTCATGGTGGGAGAGGGAGGTGGATGCTGTCTGCTCCTGGAGACCTGAATGAAAGGCTCTTCGGGGTTTGTTGTGCTTCAGGTGGCGTGGTCAAGGGTTGTATGCAAGGAAGAAGCTCAGCAGGCTTATTTGAGGCAAGGCCTGGGGCGAAAACAATCGCTTTCCATATTTTCAGGCTTTCCTACAATGTTATCAGAGCTCTGCAGGTCCCGCTTCCTGCGGCGTAAATTGGGATGATAAAACAGGGCTGCATCTCATGCTTAGCAGGAGGCAAAAAAGAGCCTGTTTGCAGGTTAAAGCCCTTCCTAGGCTGAAGCCTTTTCCTTCTGTCACTGCTTTCAGGGAAGAAAAACAGAAGTGTTGCCTGCTGTGGTTGTTGCTGGTCCTATGTGGCTAGCAGTGAGGCTGAAAACTAAAATCCATCTTGGAAGCCATGGGGGTTGCCCTTGCAAGGGTGAAGAATGGCTCTTACAGCACCCGTGCCTGCTCATTGCATCTGCTACCCACATCCTATCTCTGCTTCACACACAGAGTCACAGAATAGCTTGGGTTGGAAGGGACCTCAGGGATCATCAAGCTCCAGACCCACCACCACAGGCAGGGCCACCAACCTCCACGTTTAATAGTAGACCAGGCTGCCCAGGACCCCATCCAACCTGGCTTCTTTTAGTTATTGTTACTTCTATGGTTTGGGAGGCAAATCCCTATAAAGAAGGACCTGTCCCCAAATTGTACAGGACGAGGGACAGCTGTGTGCATGAGGGAGGTGAGGACAGATGGAAAACAATGTGGTTCCTGCTGGGATAAGTGAACCCAACCTGTGCATTTCCTATTGAAAAGCTCCATTTGCGTATCACCTCCAGGCCCTTCCAGGCTCCCACCTCATACAAACATGTCCTGGGTTGCATGCTGATCTCTCCCCAGCCCCCTTCTGCACAAATCCTGCCATGCTGGAGTCCCCAAGTAGGACCATACGTAGGATTCCCATATTATCCTTGGAAATCCTGGCCTGATGCCCACCCATCCACCTCTCCTAGGACGCAGGGGGAGGATTTGCCATCAGAGCTGTTCACCTCGGTGTGTTACGGATTCGATCCTCCCGCATCAAACGGGCTGTTTCCAGGCGACTTTCCATCAGGCAGTTGCTCAGTAATGTTTTCTATTTTTTTTTTCTCCTTTTGTCGTCGTTGCTGGGAGGCTAAAATGCTCCTGTGAAGTGCTGCCAGCAAAATAAATGAGGGCAGGAAGGTACCCGCTATTTATTTTGGCTGGCGGAGCCACATGCAGGGACCTGGGAGGAGGAGGAGGAGGGTGAGTCAGCATTTCGTTGCAGCAGAGATCTTCCATCCGAGCGGAGGTTTCCCTCTAGAGGAGCACAACGTCCTCAGCCCCTTCACTGAGCGCTTCCAGCATCCGTGGTGGGATGAAGCAGTGGGATTTGAGGAGGGTGGGTTTGTGGGGGCAGGGCAGGGGTGGCAAGCAGGAGGGGATGCTCACCCCAAGGATAAAGGTTGGGTGGTGACAGTGGGGTTGGTGCTTGGAGAACCAAGCCAGGTGATTAAAATAAAGAGGGAGCTGAGCTGTTTTTGTGCCTTCAGCCTGGCATCTTGCAGGATGGTGTCACTGCCAACACGGAGGTGCTGCGGTTCTCCTGTACCACATCCAGAGGCTGCATCCCTTCTGCTTTGCTTCCTCCAGCCAGGGATGTATGTTCACCCCTCTCGTTCCTCTAGGCAGAACACAGCCTGCTTCGCTGGGTGCTGGCATCTGTGTGTAGGCCAGGGGACAGCTGGGGGCTGCCAAATGGGACGTCCCCATGTACCAGTGGGCCCAGCATGGGCTTGGAGAGACTGTGGAGCTCCTCCTCCACCTGTGCAGGTGGGGATCTGATGGGCTGGGTAGGAATTTCTCCAGCCAGACTTCTGGCAGCTGTCAAGGTCGTTAGCGGCGAGCACTCATTAGGAGTCTGAAGCTGATTAATGCTCTGTAGCCACTTAATGCTAGAAGCCAGCAGAGCTGCTTGGATCAGCCTTGGGTTGCTCGTTCTGAACGCTGCTTAAGCAGAATGATGGATGAGGATTCTTCATCTGGCCTAAACCATTAATGTGAGCGCAAGCAAGGAGCAAACAGGAGTCGGTCAGGAGTGTGTGCTGCTCAGCATCACCTTGAGGTCTCCTGTTTGTGGGTAAGGGTCTACGTAACTTAAACTCCTTGGCTGGGGCAGCAGCTCCTGAAATCACTGTGAGCGTCATAGGAAAGATGGAAAGGGTGCAGGCTGGAGTTGGTTTGTTGCATACCAACAGGCAAACGCCCTTCAAATACTCTCTGAGCACAAAACTGACACAGCTGTATGTGGATGATGGTGATTGTTAATTTTTGCCTCAAGGTGGCATTTTTGTGCTTTAAAATACTTAAGAAATCTTTCTGTGACAAAACCATCCATAATAACGAGCAAAAATAGTCTGAGCAGCTTTGCCATTGGCCATGATCTTCTGGTGCTGCCTGTGATCCCATCCAACTCGAGTCAAGCAGGCTAGAGCCTGAGGGCTGCTCATGCCCTACGTGTGTTGGCAAAGCAATTGCTTTACTCGTTCTGGGTTCAGCTTTGATCAGCCAGCACTGGGCTTATCAGTGTCTGCATTTCTCCAAGCTAAAGTGGGGCCTCTCTGAAGCCCTGCCACGAATTGAAGCGTGATGCAAAGCTGGCAGGGTTAAGTCATGAAGAGGGGGTTTGGGGGGAAGGAATGCTGTTGCTGGAGATGGGTGTTAGGGAAAAGGTACGACCCAGAGGATGGTGGGCATGGCTGGAGCTCTGGGAGCACTGGGATACTGCTCTCAGCCATAGGGTTTGGGTGGTGCTGCTTGGAGCCAGGGGTTGGTGGTCCTTGTGGGTCCCTTCCAACCTGGTTATTCTATGGTAAGATGACCAGCTCTGGCCTGGCAGTGTGCATTGGCAGAGGAGGCCCCAAAAAAAGGACAGGTAAATGCAGTCCCTCTTGGAAAAGCAGCGAAGGACCGGCAGTCCAACCTGGGGCGAGGTGAGGAGACGTCTGCAGGAGGGGACTGATATCCAAAGTGGAGATGTGCCAATTCTCTACCTTCTTGGGTCATATGAGGGATTTGGATGGCGCTGCCGTGCTGATGAGCCCAGCACGTGGTGTGACACTGGGGTGGGCTGGGGAAGGCTCACTCTTGGGTGTTCTTACCCCAGCTGCTCCTGATGTGGAGGGAAGCTCATAGAACTGAACCAAGTCCTTGGGCTGCAGGAGGTGGAGAAACCTCTCACACTCCTGAGGCTTAGGGCTTGTTAAGGCAGAAAGGGGAAATTTGGAGGACAGTTGGAGAAGGGCTGCCCTTTCCTTTTGTAGTGCATGCCCTTTCCATGCATTGACTCCATAATCATTGCTCTGCCTAACAAGAGAGAGAAGTATGTATTGGATCATTGCATTGCTTTGAACCGAAGCGTTTGTGGTGTGTGTGGTGTATGCTTACAGCACTGTCACAGCATTAACCAGGAGGACTGTTTTGTCTTCCCTCCACAGCCTGGAAGTGTCTCCTCAGGTAGAAACCAGCTCAGATGCTCCTTCTCATTTTCCTCCCCGCTCCCCTGCCCGGTTCCCCGCTGCTGCTGTAGCCCATCTTGCTCGCATGCTGAGCCCTAACCTCCCTCCTGCTACCAGAGACAGTCAGCCCGGATGCTTGTCCCCTACCAACCCATTCCTCAACTCCCTGCAGAGCAATCCCTTCTTTGAGGACCTCCTCGCTGACCAGGTACTAAATTCTCCTTCACCTACTCACTTTTTCTCTAGTTTCCCGTCTGAGCCGCATGCTTCAACAGAGGTCGCTGAGAGCTTGTGTTCCTCTGAGGATTGCAGTCCCTCTGCCTCCCTAAGACTTAAAGATCCGGAGAGAGAATCTCCAGCCAAAAGCGTTGGTGTCCCCGTGCCTGAAACCACTCCTCCGTCCCATGCAGACCCACCTCCTCCTCCAGATGAGGAACCCGCCGCCTCTCCTCCTCCCCTTTCAGAGTGGGATGAGACCTTTGATGCCTTTGCCACCAGCAGGCTCAAACCAGACCCAAAGAAGGAGGACTTCTTTGCTTCGGTGGCGGCGGAGGGCATGGCTTTCATCGACGATCCTGATGCTGCCAGCCCCACAGAACGATCAGCTGAGCCGGATCCTGAGGAGGGGACAAAGGGCTTTGAAAAGGCCGAGCCACAAATCAGCAGTGAAATGCCCCCAGCGCTGCTATCATGGACGAATTTCTCCGGTTTGGATGTTGGGGCAAACCTGGTGAGCACAACCCAGGAAGCGACTGTGATAGAGGACGTGCTGAGCCCCGTGTCCGCAGGGTCAGCGGCGAGGAGGAGGAAGAGCAGCACACCAATGGTTTGGGCCGCCTCATTATCGTCTGGAAATCCAGGGGAAAAGGAAGCTTCCACCCTGCTAAATGCTGATAATTGTGCCGGGGAGGAACGGGACAGTAATGAGGAGGAAACGTCGAGTGTAGGGGAAAATGGCTGGATGACCATTGCCACCGAGACTGCACCCGATCCCTCGGAGAGCACCCAGAGCATTGGCCAGGGGAGCACATTTGGGCAGCGGTCCTTCCACAGCGAGGGCACCTTTGAAACGAAAAGCACTCCTCATGTCCTTCCCCGAAGCACCTTCAGCTCCGAAAGCACAGCAGAAACAATACCGGGCAGCAATGTGGCTGCTGTGCCTCCACGGGTGCTGCAGGACATGGCAGTGGGGCGCTTCCCCGCGGCCTCTGTCCTGGGGAAGGAGGTGCAGGATGATGGCGGGGAGATGTTTGACATCAGGAGCTCGGTGTACCGGCTGCAGGCCAGCATGCGGCTGGAGGCCGGCGAGGGCCGTGTGAAGATGGACTCTGATGCTGTCCTCGCTGCATGGACAGGTGTGCGAGGGAAGGAGGAGGTCATGCCACCTCCCAAACCTCCACGGTGGTTCGCGGCCGCGTGTGGCAGAGGGGATGATGAGGAGAACACTAGTGACACAACGGCAAGGCAGAGAGGTGGGGAGGAGCAGCAGGAAGGCGAGGAGGGCCTGGAGCAACCACGGAGCCATCCGAGCGGTGACACGACTGTCCCAGCACCTTGCACAGTTGTGCATGAGGATGCTGCCGACGTGGAGGCCGGAAGAGACACCTCTTTGGGGGAAGAGCCACGGGAGATGAATGGGGCAGATGTGGCCGAACATTTTGAGACCTGCCCCTCCAGGTTCTCCGTGGATGAGCTCACCCTGTCGGGTGCTGCAGGGAGCTGGAGTCAGCCGGCTTTGTCTCCTGTGTCACAGCTCAGCCTCAGCGCAGAACCATCAGTAGCCGCAGAGCAGGAGCCGTGCCCTGAGGAGCTCGGTGTGTCAGCACCAGACCTGTCCCCCAGGCCAGACTCAGGCCTACCCGAGACCTTCTGGACGGCACTGGAGGAGCAGGAGGCGTTGGGCCGCCCGCACAGGTTAGCGCTGGAGCAGGACCAGGGTGAGGGGCCAGCGGTGGGCTGTCCCCATCAGACAGAGAAGGGCCAGCTGCCCGCAGGGATAGACTTCAAGAAGGTGGAATTCTGGAAGCCAGATAGAACGGAGGAGAGGAGCGAGCAGGACGCTGTGAGCCCGGGCAATCCCTTTGCTCTGGCAGTCAGCCCTATTGCCCCCACAAATCCTTTTGTGGAAAAGCCAGCAGACGCCCTTCCAATCCAGGCTGTGCTGCCTGAAAGGTTTGCTCAGGGCTTCAGCTCCCCCCAGCTCCATGGGGAAGCCCTTCAGCAAGGCTTCCAGCCCACTAACCCCCGCAGGGACCCGCTAGGCAATCCCTCCCTGCATGACAGCCAGCCCTTGGCCTTCTCCACCCCTTTCCCCGTGGCTGTGACTAACCCTGAGCAGTTTGATTTCCCCTCCCCTGCCGCGACCAGCCGTGCCGCAGCCCAGCCCTGCCCTTTGCCGCAGTCCGGTGACACACAAGCTTCAGCACTCGTGGTTTTGCCCAGGGAGACACAGCCAGCTGAGAAGCCCTTTTTCCAGCAGACGACCAGGTGAGCGCTCCGGGGAAGGTGTGAAGGGTGTGTATTTGGTAGAGGCTTAACCCTATCTCCCTTCTGTTCTGATCAGGGACCTCAGGTCTGGCTGTGCTGGCTCTGAGGAGGATGCTCTGCACTGTGCCGAAGGTCCTTTCCTTCCCTTCCCTTGCTGAATGGTAACTGTGCTCCCTGAGAGTCCTGCCTGGGCAGCTGGAAGCCTTGGCTCTCTTGGATCACGGTGGGGAGCAGCCACTGATGTCCACTCTTTGCTCTACACGAGGGCAAAAGGTTTGACACATCCAAGATCTGCCCCAGGGAAAATCCAGCCACAGCAAAATTGCATCCAGTGCTAATTTTGGCTGCGTCATCTTCCCTGTGCTTGCAAAATAGGTGCCTCTTCCGTGGCTGCCAGGAGAGCTTCCAGCTGTTAATGCTCTCGTGAGTCCCCTCATGGCATGTGCACAGCTATTCCCCTTCCCTTTTCATTAATTCAGCTTTGGTTTCTCTCTCTTTTTTTTTTTTCCAACAACCACCGAGTACTAAAAACTCTCTTCTCTCCGTAGCCAAAAATAAAAACCAGTAGTTTCACCAGGGCGGTCTCAAAGCGCCATTCTCCATTCCCTTCTGTCAAGCTGCCCCTGGGACTTCACCTCCAGGGTGATGGGAAGGACACACTGTGGTGGTGTGTCAGAAGGAAGAAAGGTTTATTTCCTCCTCCCAGGTCCGTCTTTTGCTGCGGGAATGCAGTGAAGCAAAGATGCAGTGTTTAGGGCATGTGTGGTGGCTCTGTGTTCTCTGATTCATCTGGTTTGCTCCTGGGAGGAGGAGGTTGCCATGGGCTCCATCTGCCCAGAATATCAAGAATCAAGTTCCCTGTGTTGGAAGCTCATGATTTATGTGGGGACCTGGTTCTGCTAGCAGCAATCGGATCAGCCTTACTTCTGTGACAAAGCTTAACTGAGCTGCAGTTCTTCTGCACAGAGGTGGTGTGGGTTTGATGAGCAAAATGACACTGGGAGCAAAGACTGTCAAGAGAGGGATTTGTTATATGATTTTTTAAAAGATATTTTCCTTTACGGAGTCAGGTTTTTAAATCCTCCTTAACTGGGCTATTCATTCTCTGACAGATAACCTTAGTCAAAATCTGCAGATAGCCAGGTCTTTGTTAATGTTTCATGGAAAGAGAAGTGTCCTGCTATCCCAAAGGGTAAAATTAGGCAATGAGCAAAGTGTAATCCTGGGATTCTCTGTCAATAGAGTCATAGAATCATTAAAGGTTGGAAAAGACCTCTAGGATGACCACGTCCAACTGTCAGCCTGTCACCACCATGCCCACTTTTGGACTGTGCATCCACCCAAGGCCTGGCTGGCTTATGGGAAGGAAGTGGGCTTGGATCTCAGGTCTGGTCATCATGTCAGTACTGGCCTTTGTCATGTTACATGTCTGAGAAGTCCTGGAACATCTCTGCTCTGGTTCCTCTACCTGTGAAAACGTGAATGCTTTGGATGCGTGCTGCTGGGATTCAAGAACCTTTGAAGAGTTACTTTTGTATCTGTGGAAGGTGCTGAATCATGAAATCATAGGATCCCTAAGGTTGGAAAAGACCTCTAAGATCCCAACCCACCCCACCATGCCCACTGACCACATCCCTCTGTGCCACATCTCCACAGTTCCTGAACGCCTCCAGGGACAGTGGCCCCCCACCTCCCTGGGCAGCCTGTGCCAATGCCTCACCACTCTTTCTGAGAAGAATTTTTTCCTAATATCCAACCTGAGCCTTCTGGGGAGATGCCACTAATTGTCGTGGGGGCAGAGAGGCAATGTGGACGGGCCATTTTTCTGGTCCCCATGGTGGCACTTTCCTAGATGCATCTCCTATTAGAACAGTCAGTGGCACGTAGGAAAGGATTTGGTATAAAAGAAGTGGAAGGAAAAAAGGAAAGCTTCAGACCTAGAGCAGGCGTAAAGGTTTACCTCAGACAGAAGTACTGTTCTCCTCCATCACATAAAGGAGGAGCTGGTGTGTGATGAGCCGTGGTGGGTTTATGTGACAGGGTTGGGAGCATCGCTGGTACTGAGGCCGTATCACTGCCACGTGGAGTGAGAGAGAAGCAGAATTGTCTTCGTCTCAAAATGAGGTTCTGGGTGAAATCGTGTGCCAGTCTTTGCAATCTGAATGTAGTTCTTGTGGAGAGCTCAGTGCTCAGAGAGTGGTTTGCCACATCCGGAAATGGATTTGGGAGAGGAGCTGCTGCTCCTGCTTCATTTGTCCTCTTTCCTTCCATAAACCCTTTCTGCAAGCAGGGCTGGCCCCCAGGTACTGTGTGCTGCATGTGCCCTGCATTTGCCCTTCGTTGCCTTGCTCTCTGTGAGAAGCATTTTAATAGGAAGATAAAAGGACTTAATTCCTAAGCTGCTGTAGGGAAATTCCCCCCCTGATTTTTACTGCGCTCAGCAGTGACCTTGGGAGCATCTCTGGGAGCAGTGCTGCAAGGTGATGGGTGGAGATGGGTGGAAGGAGAAGTGCCAGGGCTGTGTCTCCTTCATCTGGAGATGTTTCGTGTCAAAGGCATGAATTTTCATCGTAGATCTACGGTCACTTGGAGGTGCAGTGGTGGATTGAGCAGTCTGTTGGTGTGAGCAATTAATTCTGCTTTCAAGGTGGCATCCATCAGCTGGTGGATGGAAGGAGGTTCGATGTCTCAGCAGGTCCATCTGGGCTTTGTCCATGCACCTGGACACCTCTTACATGGATGTTAGAGCTGGTTGGTGTTACTGCTGTCCTCTCTGAGAAAGGAGGCGGGAGAGACATCGTCGTGGTTGAAGACTGCTTTAGATATGAAGAGAACTTCTCCCTGTCAGCATGATGGGGAGGTTACACATCCTCATCTGACACTGCTAGAAAGGCACAAGGACACCAGCCTTGGGGACGTGGGCCGTCCAGCTGATGCTGTATGCAGCGCTGCTGCCTCTGTCCAGCTACACCTGTCTGCTCAGAATGGGGCTGAGAGCCACTGCTCTGCATTAGGAACTGCAGTACAGTGCAGATGTGTGGTTACAGCACCAGCTGGGCTTGAGAGAGGTCTGTCAGTCTGGCTGGCAGCTCACACATCAACTGTGAGTGTTCTTCCTTCTATTGACTCCCGAGGTCCATGTGTGCGAATAGAGGCTGTGCTTGCCTTTTTTCTTCAGAGCTGAGCTCCTGTAAGCACAACATCCCTTTCCCCTGCGGTGTTTTGCATGAGAAGCCTTCACAGGGTGCCCGCTGCACCTGATGAGTGTCAAGGCTTCTTGGAGGTCCTGGGTGCATTTTAAGGTCTTACTATCCAAGTACAGCGTGCAGGTCTTGCAGGAAGGTAGCATCAGGTCACTTCTCTTTCCATCATGCTGAAAAGCAAACACTTCATTCAGTCTTCTGGGCAAAGCGTGACACAAAACCAAAGGAAAATGGATGACCAAAGACGTGGCCATCTGGGCAGTGGCTGTAGCAGCCCCTCATTCCCTTGGACCTGAGTAAAATTTCCCCTGGCTGTGCCAACTCCTGGCAGCCAGGAGTTTCGACCCACAGCACTCTTGGTGTGGCCTGAGCAGCACAGCATGTGCATGGGATTTTTGAGCCCCTTGGACATGTGCTTGGCTGGGGGACTGTAACTGTACAGATCCCATCTCTGGCTGGTAACAGTGCCAGGGAGCACTGCGAGGTGTTGTCTCTTCTCCCTGTGGAGAAAGCAGACTTTGAGCAATGCAAACATAATTTAACTATGTGAAGCTGGCTAAATTTGATAAGTGGGTCCCAAGCCCCTAAAAACCATAGGGACAGCCAATTGCTTCCTGCTTGGGAAGCCATTACTCATCCAACCTTGTCCTCCCCAGTCCTCACCCGGTGAAACCCATCAGTGCTACAGTGCAGGAGGTCTCCAGTGAGAAGAAGCAGCAGAACAAATCCAGCCTGACCACAGCGCTGAGCAACGGCCTGGAGAAGCTGAAGACGGTCACCACAGGCAGCGTTCAGCCTGTGGCCCCCTCGTCACACCTGGAGAAAACAGACCCAAAGAAGGTAAAGGTAGGAGCCAAGTGCTGGGGTGAGGACTGGCTTCCCACCTGCTTGTGAGGTTGGAGGTGGAGAAAAATGGTGTTGGAGGATGTGGGATGGGGTCTTGCCATAGTGTGACCAGACTCCCCCAGGGCTTTCATCCTGAGGGATCTTTCAGCTCTTAATTCCATTCTCTCCCCATTGTCCAGGCTGGAGGACTGGGGAAGCAGCTAATGGCAGGTCTCATTATGGCAGGCCAGTGGGTTCTGTTGTCTGCCTTTAGCTTTCAGCTGTTGAGGTTTGATGAAATGGTCTTTGGGGAAACCCTGTTGATTAATCTACTTTGTGGGAGGGCTCTGTGGTCACCTCTAGCTCCATGGAGCGCATCCAGGCTACAGTGGCTGGATGTCTGGACAGTTGTTCCCTCTCCCATGTTTTTGTGCAACCAAGTGGCCACGTGGGAAAACTGCTTTGTAATGCAGGATGTTCTAGGCTGATCAGGCAGGATCTGGAGGCAACAGATGTAGTAAACACTGAATACTTTGGTGTTTGGTATATTGCTGCACCTTGCAAATGCTAAAGGCAGTAAAGGGAGCAGTGCTTTTCATTCGACTTGCTGAATGTTTCTTTTGGTTTCTGCTGCAGGATCCCACCGCGTTGGACCAGTCAGCTAAGTATTATCATTTGACCCATGATGAACTCATCCAGCTCCTACTACAGAGGGAGAAGGAGCTGAGTAAGAAGGAGGAGCACATCCAGGAACTGGAGGATTACATTGACCAGCTGCTGGTGCGCATCATGGAGCAGTCTCCCACGCTCCTCCAGATCCCGCTGGGGGAAGCCAAGACCAAGTAACCTCCCGGCAGAGACCAGCATCACTTGCCTAAAGCACCTCCAGTAAACACGCTGCAAACATCCCTGCACTCCCCTCTCCTCTTATAGAGGGCTTCTCCAGTGGCTTCTGTTCGCAGAGTTTAGCAGGAATGGTTATCTGCTCCTTCCCAACCTAAGCTTATCCCAGCTCTGGCTCCAGGGAACTGTAGGGTGGTGGGCTGTCGTTCACCCTATGGGGAGGAGCAGAGCCCTCCTCAGGAGGCAGGTGCTTCCCGAGGTTCCTGTCATAACCAAGTGGCATCTTCTCAAGCACTCATCCTACCAATGCTTTAAGTGGTCCACGAACATTTGAGAGCTGGAAACCAGCCACCTCGCCCTTGTTTTCATCCTGCTGCTGCTGCTCTTCTGCCTACACTCTTCCACAGGCTCTTCTCTGAAATGGTGTGCTCTGGCTGATGGACAGCGTTAAACTGGCTGACAAAACTGGGGATGCCTAAACTCAGTAAGAGTCTACCAGCATGTTATTGTTCACTAAGTCTGCTCAGCAGGGAAGCTGGGGAAGGGGCTGCTGCTGGCTGCCTCCTTCCCTTCCTGCCCCATATGTTGTACCCACAAAGGAAAGCTCTGTCTAAACAGCCGGCTCCTCTTTGTGTCAGTACCTGTAAGTAAGAGGCAGTACACAAAGCCACAGTGCTGCAGTCAGAGGCTGCAAAGACTCGAACCAACATCACTGCCTGATTGTGAGCTGTGCTGGTTCCTTCTCCTGCGTGCATGCAGGGTTGTGATACTGCCTTAGAGACCCAGCCCAAAACTGAACTCGCAGAGAAGGGCCAGTGATGGTTTGTGCAGCATCAGTGCTGCAGGAGATCTTGCGTGGCACCCAAACCATCGCCAGGCGGGCTGGCACCAGTGTGCCCAGGATACTCCTGTATGCAGAAACCACAGCTGGATTTTCTGATCAGTATTACACTCCCTCTTTTCTGCATCTGCAGGAATTGCTTTCCACTTGCAGCCCCCTGTCATTGACTTTGTGTTATCATTCTCAATGCAACAGGAAAACGCCATACGGACCGAAGCTAGTGTGCAAATAAGGATGTCTGGCTGCCTAGCCACCTCTATGCATGATGTCCTGTTAGGTCAGACATCCACCAAACACAAGCAAACCACATTCTGTGAAAGCTAGCAATCCAGTAATCAACGCGGATCACCTTCAAGCCAGTATTAGTGCCAGAACAGCTAGAATTGTATCACACCTCCACGCCAGTGTCAGGTCTCTGGCAGCTTGGGCCCACCCCTAGAAATGCTAGGCCAGCTCTCTCAGGAGTTGAATGCTTCTTGCTAACTTGGAGTGATTGTCTGAAGGCCTCTGTGTTGCTTGATGTAATGGATGGTGTTGGTGTGGGGTTGGTGAGTGGTGCTCCCAGCCACGTCGCAGTACAGTGCAGCTTTTGGTTTGGAGGTGCTGGGGAAGGGCATATAAACCTCTTCTTGTGTCAGTATTTTGGCTAGAAGGTGCCCTTGCAGGCAGGTCAGCTGGTGTGGGACTTGAGCTGTCTCAGCATGTAGGGCATCTCCTCTCTGCTGCAGATATTCGAAAGTTACTGGATTTTTTTAACCTTTGTATTCTTTTCTCCTTCCTTACTTCAGCATATGCCATGACTGAAAAATTGTGCCTTTTGCAGTAGAACAATGGCAGTTCCCTATGAGAAAAGGCTCTGAAATCCAGTTCTCAGCTGACTGTAATGCAGCTTGGCCAGCTTTCTGTTCTGCTTGCCTGCTAATTTGAACTAGGTGAGTCTAGGTTTTAAAGCAGTCAGCAGAGCCTCCCCATCCCTATGGGCAATTTGTTTTGGTCTTTGACAGGAGTGCTGCGTGGACAGCTCCGTGATATGGCAGATGTAGGTAGAGGAGGTGATAATGAGGGGAGGTGTGGCAGATATTAGAAGACCAGATGCAGCTGGGTAAAGGCAGTATTGGGTCACACTCAAAGCCTGAGGCTGACAGAAGTAAGAGGTATCAGCTTAAAAAGAGATTTGGCATCTCTGCCAGTGACGATATTTCGTCACGTCTAGCTTGCAGACTGTCGTATTAACAGGAGGATCTGTTACCCTGGAACATAGCAGCCGTGAGCCATTAGTTCCTACCTGTGCTTGTCCCTAATAGGGAGCTAATTGGGGTTTTGCACCTCTCTACCTGCATCTTTATGTTCCTCCTCCCTCCATATGTCTCAGATATGAGGACATCAATTTCTGGTGTAAGATGTGAGTCCTGCAGTGGCCGTCCTGGCTCGCTGCTGCCTGACAGTCAGCTGCTTCCTTGAGTTTCTCCCATCAGTGACAGGCATTGCAGGTGCTCCCCACACACAAGTGCCAGTGCTTTTAGCTCACTACACCTCCACCCTGCCTCTCCTCCTCCTCTTCTGTTGCATCTAACCACCTCCATACACCCCTTTCTGCCTTAGGCAGCTCTGCCTCTTCTCCCAAAGCTTGAATGTTTTGCACTTTATATATATTCAAGTTGATCTCAGAGCTCCAGAGGGCCATGTCAGGGCCCCTTCGGCAATATGTGCTTCCTTCTGCCACCCGTGGCTCACAGGGCTGTGGAGAGAAGCAAAAGTGGTGGGGACAGCCAAGGCTGCCATCACGTTTCACGTCTGTCAGTGCATTTGGAAGTCCAGAGGTACCTACAAATGATGCTCGTGTTTAGGAGAAGGCATCTGAAAGGTGCTTTTGTCTTTTCTTTGTTTCCCCACCTCACTATTCTGAGAATGTTTCTCTCTCCACCACCCCCAGTTTTTATTCTCTGCATAAAAGCAAGCACTACACCACTAACAATGCTGAAGTTGGAGTGCGTAACAGGAGGACCTAGCTGCTTTCTCTTAGATGGGGGGATGAGAAGAGTAACTGGGGGAAATGTTGTCAAGTTACGTTCCAAATCCATGTTTAGTGATTATCTTCTAAAGGGAGGCGAGCAGCTCTGCTCTCAGTGCAGGGCAACACCCGGAGCTGCGCTGCTCTGTGCGGAAGGAGCAGACAGACAGATGTGAAGGAAGCTGTCTGGGCCAGCAGCAGCTTTTGGTGGTTCCGTTTTAAACACAGCCACAGCAATAATTCTGTCTTTTGCCTTTTGCATCCTGAGCTGTCCTTCTCTTTCCACATTCAGACTGTTTGATGGGTTTTCTGCAGGGCACTGTTGCTCTCATCTGCTGTGCTTTTGCTGTCAGCCCACAGCTGGGTTTCTTGCCCTTGAACTCCAGCCGAGTGGTTTATTTTTGTCTTTACTGCCCCTTCTGTCCCAAAACGATGGGGCAGAAGAGCAGCTGAGGTATATCCTTAAACTAGAACAAACCTGAAGGGATGTGGATGCCGAAGTGTGATGTAGACCCAGCCATATGCCTTGTCTGTGAAGGAACAGCTGCATTCTGTGTCATAAATGTGGGGTGGAAAACCACCCCAAAATCAGAGAGCTCAGTGTTGGGGGTTTTGGAGTTGTTGATTCCCTGTACTTTGTGTACGCGGGAGGTGGGTTCTGTGTGTTTCATGTTTTAATAGTTTGCAACTAATGTTTATAAAGAGAGCTTGTTATTTACGTTTTAAGCACTTTAAAAAAAAAATAAAAGTTGTTCAAGCTGTTCCTAGATACTTCTGATTTATTGACAACAGCGTCTGTGCTGATAGCACTTGGACAGTGAGTGACATTTATCTGTTTATTTTCTGAAGGAGGATGACGGTGCCCAACTTCTCCATGCTGATACATATCATTATTAGTCCCAATGCACCCGCTGCCACGTGGGGGCTCTGGGGGGTGTCGTTGCGGCAGGATTAGCTTGAGTTCATCTCTGAATATTGCCTCTGCGTGAGCTGAGGGGTGTGAGTCCCTGCAAGCTTTCTTGTGTGTGCCACAGAGCTGCCCTGGGGGTTCAGGTCTGCAGCTCCATTGTTCACTGCTGGCTTGGCCCGTAGGTAGTGGGAGCATAAAGGCTGTGATTGCATTCCTGAGGATTTGTGGGAAAACAGCAGCTGAGGAGAGGGGAGAGCCCCTGACCGTGTGGTGCCGGGGGAGGAAGGCGAGCTCACGTTGCATTGGAGGCACAGCACAGCTCATCCTGGGGTGCACAGGGAGGAAATGGAGCTCTGTGCTACTGCTTCCACCCACTCCTCTTGGGCACTGAGTGCTTATGTTTCTTTGCTTGGCAGGGGGCTGATCCACAGCCCAGACCTTTGCCTCCAGCTTCTCTGCCCTAATCCCACCCACCTGTTTTACTGTTCAGCTGTTTTCCTTCTCAAAGTCTGCTTTTTTTTTTTCTTCATTCATGCCTTTTCCTTCAGGAAAAAAAAAAAAAATAATAACTCTCCTTAAGCTTCGGTAAATGACTTTGCTGTCAGTGACAGGAGAGTTGTGTTAGCTCTAATCCCAGTTTGTTTTTCCTCCTGCCAGACCACAAGCCGTTATGTAGCTCAGCACCTGTCCAGGGATCATGTTAGCCCTGGGAGTTGGGGAAATGCTCAGCACGGCGCCGTGCGGGGTCAGGGCAATGAGCCGTGACCCCCTGAAAGGCTGCGCTGAGTAAAGGCAGCCTGAAATGATGAGGTTAGATGGGGTTCTGCAGATGGCAGAGTGCACGGAGCAGAGCGGCTGTAATTAGAAGGTGGGGTTGTTGGAGGCTGTCAAGTCCTAAAAAAAAAAGAGATTTTAAGGCTTTGGTGCTGCAGAAACTGACAGGATTATACTGAATCTCTGCCTGCTTGAAAGCTTCAACATTGAGTTGGGACTTATGCAAATAAGCCTCATTCCTACAGGAATCATAGAATTATACAGCCACAGAATCACAAAGATTGGAAAAGACCGCAAAACTCACCAAGTCCAACCGTCAGCCCAAAGAAGAAGAGCTGGCTGGGTTTGTTGTTTGAAGCCTGAGTTGTGCAGCCCGACGCAAGTTTTCTTAAAATCTGGCTTTGCAGATGGAAACCGACAAGAAGCGTTCGTGCAACTTTCTCCCAGAGCCAGCAGGCAGCCCAGCTCCGCACCCAGCTGTCACGTGCGAGGCGGCCGTCAGACCCCAAATCTCACTTGGGTTCCAGACAAGTTTGCTCCGTAGCTGAAGGTTTTGTTCCTCCCCCTGCCAAAATGGAAATAAATACCAATATTGAGTTAACAGTTGCTGATTTAGGGAAGGAAGCCCCCTCCCTCCCCCTCCCCTCCTCTCTTCCCCAAGCCACTGAAACGTAACTTGTCAGTCTGAATGGATCTGGTTAGATTGATATCAGCCAAAGAATTGATATTCTTTCTGGTATTTAACCAAAAAAGTGATAGTCTTATGTCACTCCAAATGTGGTTTGAGATAAACAGATTCTCTCCCCTCTGTTGTTATAAAACATTTAGTGTGTCAACATTAGGGATCGTATCAATTATCTGGCTCGAACTGCAATGGGAGGGAGGGGGGTTTCCCTGGTATAGAAACTGAGAGATTTGGGTTATAATCCATACTTACTGCAGAGCCCTAATGATTTTCATAGAATCGCAGAATGCCCTGGGTTGAAGAGGACCACAATGATCATCAGTTCCAACCCCCCCGCTATGTGCAGGGTCGCCAACCAGCAGACCAGGCTGCCCAGAGCCACATCCAGCCTGGCCTCAAATGCCTCCAGGGATGGGGCATCCACAGCCTCCTTGGGCAACCTGTTCCAGTTCCACTCTGAGTGAAAAACTTTCTCCTAATATCCAACCTAAACCTCCCCTATCTCAGTTTAAGACCATTTCCCCTTGTCCTATCACTATCCACCCTCGTAAACAGCCGTTCCCCCTTGTGTTTATACGCTCCCTTCAAGTATTGGAAGGCCACAATGATGTCTCCCCAGAGCCTTCTCTTCTCCAAGCTAAACAAGCCCAGTTCCCTCAGCCTTTCCTGAGTTTACTTTTCTGAAGCACAGGATGAAACCTTTAGAAAAGGAAAAGTTGCCTTATGGACTATTACTCATAGCAACAGGATGTTTTTTCCCCTTTTAAGACTGTGCTAGGGCTCCGAGCAGGGTTAGATCCTGCCCAAAGAAAAGCAGACCCTAATGACACGCTGTTCTATGAGATAAAGGGGACATCAGGGACATCACACCTTGAGGAGGGGGTGAGAAGGGCAGCAGTGTCTTTGTGGGGTCAGGAGGTTTAAGCCCTGTGGAACCCTGTGGGCAGCAAGTGCTCAGCCTGCGCTGCAACTGGACTTAATTAAAGGAAGCAAACCATTAACTCTGAGGGCAAGGTACGAGGGCAGCAGTGGGTACAGTCCAGTCAGCAGAACTGGACGTGGGAGCAGAGCTTTGTTCACCATGAGGGACTGAGTGCTCCCTCAGCCCAAGTCAGGAAGGTCTGCCTGAGGGTAGGAAGGCCCTACAGAGGGACGTGGTCAGTGGGCATAGTGGGGGTGGGTTGGACTCAGTGGTCTTAGAGGTCTTTTTCAGCTATGATTCCACGATTGCGTGATTCTCTCTGTCCGTTCCTGGGAGGCACAGGTTTGTGCTGTCACACAGGGATGTAGAGGAAGGGCAGAAGAGGAGGTGATGTTGGATGCCATGAGCTCTTGTTGGTGCAGCGCAGGAACAACATGATTGTAATGGTCAATAGCAGTTGTTAGGTGCCCATCAGTGTAAGATGTATTTCTACAAGGAAAGGATGAAACCTGAGTGTTTTAGGGGCTTTTTAGGGGCTTTCAGCTCACTGTGGGCTGCCATTTGTAGAGTTAATGTGAATGCTGCTATCTCTGTCACGTTCCTTCACTGCCCTGTGCGTTATGGCAGCTCTGTCACAGAGACAACAGCACTTGGGTGGAAAAAAGGAGGAACACTGAGGTGAATTGGTCAGAAACACGAGCTGTGAGTGAGGTACACGTATGCTTTTAGGGAAGTAAGAACACATTTCTGCCAGGGAGACGTGGCGTGTTGCCTCAGATATATTCCTTAGTTGCTAAACTCAACTATTCTTTCTCAGAAAGCATGGAAGACGATGAGAAGCAGCTGATGAGACAGGAGAAGGGCACGCTGTGTATATCCAAACCCGACAGCCGCTCTGAGGGCCCCGTGCTCCCGAGAGCCATGGCTCTCAGGTGAGGAGAGCCGTCCTTCCCTCAGGGCTCCCCCTCAGCTTCCCGCCAAACTACCCCTCCCGTCGTGCCCCGCACCCCCCCACCCCCCCGAGGACTCCATCTCCCATGCTGCCCCGCGCCGCCGCGCTCTCCCATTGGCTGGCGGGAGCGGGCCGCCTATCCCAGCGTCCCTTTCGCCGCCGGCCGCGCAGACTCCGGGGGAGGACTACATTTCCCATCGTGCCCCGCGGGAGCTGCGGAGGGCCGCGGCCAATCAGAGAGGCGGCGCCGCAAGGGGCGGGCCCGGCGGCGGGGGAGGCTGTTTAAAGTGGCGCCCGCAGCGCGCGAAGGGGATGGCGGAGCCGGCGGACTATCCTCCCTTCCAGCTGGGGAAGCCCCGCTTCGAGCAGGTACCGACGGCGGGAAGGGCACGGGAATGGTGAGGGGAGCGGTCTTTCACGGGAGCGGCGTCGGGCCCCCTCCCCGAGAGATAAGCCCCCCAGCCCCCCGCCACCCTATTTTCACCCCCTTTGCCTCCAGCGCTGCGCTGATTGGTCCGCGCCCTGCCTCCCATTGGCCCACGTTGCAGTCACTCAGAGCCGCAGCGCCCCGCCCCGCGGCGGCTCCCGCGGCGGGCAACGATTGGAGCGTCCCGCCGTGCCCCTGTGGCGCTGCGGGGAGGGGGGGGCGGTGTGAGGCTGTGGGGTTGTGGGTTCGAGACCGGGGAGGGTTTGAGGGGTGAGATGGGGGTTCCGGGAGGGGCCCATGTGCCGTGCTGAAAGGGTCGTAACGTGGCCCTGGGGGCAGAACCGGCTGAACCTGCACCCGGTGGGGTGTCTGCCAGCCCAAGGTTGTGTGGAGGTGAAGGGGGGGTGGGGGGGGAAACTGTGAGAATCGGGTGCTGGGCCCCTTGGAGTTGATGCACCATGCAGTAATTAGCCTTGATTTAAAATAAAAAGCGTGGAAGAAGCGTGGTGCTTTTGTGCTGAGGAATGTGGTGTTGCCATAAGCGGTGGTTTTGGGGTTTCTGCAGGATTTGGGCCTGCTTTTGGGCTGAAGTGTGAAGTGATGGCCGTGATGGGCCCTTTGGGGACTGTAAGGGCCTTTTGGGGGCCACTGAGGGGCCTTTTGGGGGCCCAGAAGGCCCTTTTGGAGACCTCGAGGTGCTGTTTGGGGACCCCAAGTGACCTCTGGGGGTCTGCAGGCACCTCCTGGGGAACCCGAGGGATCCTTTGGAAGGATCTCCAGGGGCTTTTTGGGGGGTTTTTATTGGACATTATTGCTCTTTGTTTTTGCCTCAGGCTTCTGATACAGCTCTCAAAGTTCCTGCAGCCTCCTTCATCTGTTTCTGGTGCGGGATGAGGCCGCTCTGAAAAGGATAGGGCCCTCTTAGCTATCAAATCGAGGAGGAGCCGAAGCCTGCTTGCTAATAAGTCCTCCCCCCGCCATTGGGGAAATCTCCAAGGAGACTTTCTTCCCACCATCCACACGAAATCTGCACAGGACCACTGTGTGCCAACCATCTGACTCGTTAATTGCAGATCCCAGAGCTTGGCTTGACCGAAGCCGCCCATTTGGGTGGTGGAGGAGCCTGGTTATGCTTCCTTCAGAGGGCCAGATCTCTGCGCTCTTCCCCATTGACTTATCCCTCGTTCCTCCATAGGGTTCAGGACAAGAAGTGGTGCAGGGACATCCTCAGAGCCACAGCTGCCCTACAACATGGAAAGGTGTGCCCGCTCGGCTGCACGAACCGAGGGATGCTCAGCCTGGGGAGACAGAGCTTTTTAATAAGGAGAGAAGGAGGAGGAGGAGACGCTACTCCCTTCTAGACACCACAGATGATTCGAGGCACACTTGGCAGCGCGTCAGGCACAGAATCGGTGCATTCTGTTCATTAAGGAGTGACTGTCACTTGTAGCAACGTTTAGAAAATGTTTCGAGGGGTATGGCAGGATGTTAATGATCGTGTACGCCTTCGAGCAGAGCCGTCCTCTCCGGCTGTATATCCCCTGTGTCCCAGGGGTGAGGTTTTCCTGGTTCTGAAGACACCCTTGAGAACAGGATCCCTTCTCCTCTTCAGGGATTTGATTTGGTTCCCATAGGTTTTTTTTTTTTCTGCCAAGCAGTGTATAGGACTCATGGTAGGAGCTGCAGGTTGGGTCGCTGGTGCCCTTGTCCTGCTGCCTCCCATCTCTGTAATGATGCCCTTTCTCCTGTTCCATGTCCACAGTGCATTCAGACAGCCCAGTCTGGGAGCTGGCAGCTTTGTAGGGTCATGGAGTAAGCGAGGGAGGGCACCTGGCCAGGTCCTGTGGCCTGGTTGCACCATCCTGACCCATCCTCAGAGCATGCTGGTATTTATTTACCCATCCTGAAATGTGGTTGGTCAGGAAACCTCCGTCTCCAGGGCTGCAGGACAGTGCTGGGAGGAATGTGTGAGTTGCAGAGGAGCTGTGTTAGACATCTTTGTCCTTGTGGGGAAAAAAAGCACAAGGAAAAGTTGTGTGCTAGCAACAAGAGGCTTGGTGAGCAAACTTAGTTTGGAGGATAGGAGGCAATTTCTGAGGTTCAGAATCTTCAGAATGACCCCAAGTTGTGCCAGGGGAGGTTCAGGTCGGATATGAGGAAAAACTTTGGTCAGGCACTGGCAAAAGCTGTGCAGGGAGTGGTGGGATCGCCATCCTTGGAGGTGTTCAAGAACTGTGCAGCTGTGACACTTGGGGACGTGGTCAGTGGGGATGGGTTGGGGTTGGAGTTGGTGATCTTGGGGGTTTCTTCCAGCCCTAATGGTTCTGTGGAAGGAGTGGAGCAGTGTTTAGGGTGGCTTATGGGAGGCTCCTGTCCCCAGCATGGCCCTGCAGGGCATTTCCCTTCTCCCACCTCTTGCTTTGCAGCTCACTTGTTTGTCCTGCTCTTCAGGCAAGTCTCATCTGTCGAGTCACATTTCTGGTTTGTTTGCTGGGAGCAGCTTTTGCCTCCTGACAGAAGCAGGTTATTTTTAGGTAAAAGAATAAGGACATCAAGCATGAGAATGCGTGACAGGGGCTTCATTTTCTGACAAGCAGTTTTAATTTGTTAAGCACACTCCTTTTCGTTTGTTTATGTCTGTATTTTAAGTTAATAGGTTTTGCTGTCTGCTCCCTCCAAAATGTTATACTGAAGTTTCTGAAGCTGTAACCCATGGCCCCAAATCAATCCAGGCCAAATAAGTGCGTGTTTGGAAGCTCTAAAGAAGGTGTGGGACGTGGTGGTTCACCAAACAGTGCTGTGAACTGCTGCAGACAGGGAGTGCCAGCTAAACTTTAGGGCTTTTATTGCTGTCAGCCCTCTAAAAAGCACCACGAGGCTCTGCCAGCAGGAGGAAGTCCCAGATCTTGGGTCCTGTTGGGGAAGGAGAGGGAAATAAGGAGGATGAACCTAATGCAGAGCTGCAAGCATCGTATGTTGCTTGTGCAGCTCAGTGGGACTCAATGGGAGCCGGGGACTCAATGTGTGGTCGTGGCTCAAAGCGTGCTAATCTCAGAAGTGTTCCTGCGTGGATGTTAGTGCTGAGAATCATTATTGCCAACTCTGTGTGCACTTTGATCTGGGAATCTTAAAACCCAACGTGTTTACTCCTCCCTGAGTCAATCCGTGTGCCTCCCGTGTCCCAGATAACCCCTGCAATAACATGCAGATAAAGCAGCCCTTGATTAGATATGCCTCTCAGGAGCTTGATGGCTTGCTGATTGCAGGCATTAATTGCTGAAGGCCCTGATAGGAGGGCCCAGAGCCGTGTTCGAAGGGTATTAAATTAACAAGAGTTCCTACTCTTGCTTCCAGTAGAACAGAGCTTGAAAGGTGGAAGTGGATGAGCCGCCTCATCCACTTTGGAGAAGGGGTTTCCCAAAGAGGTTACAGGGGGATGCTTAAGGCTGCTTTGCAGCTGCTGTGGCTTTGCTGTATGTGCAGGTCCAGCCCAGCGTGTGGATGCTGCTGGAAACGATGCTGGCAGGCGCTGCATGGTGCGTGCTGCCGCCAAACGTGGCTTTCTCAGCCCCGAATTGGGGCTGACCCTGTTTATCCTATGCAGTCGGTTGGGTTCTGCAAACACATGCTTAAAGACGAATTGCAGAGGAGAAGAGGAAATACAGACACCTTTTGGGTTTGGTGTTTATCTGCTAACTTCATCGAATCTGCCAAAAAAGCCATCCGTTGGCTTTTTTACATCTCTGTCAGCCAGGATTGGATTTCAAATGGAGTTTGCGTGGTGTGCTGGGGGGTGTGTATGCTCAGGGGTTGGGCTGAGAAGCTGAAGGTGAGGCTGGGACGTGTGCTGGGGCGAACCAACCTGGGAGCAAAGTGTAGGATCCACGCTGTGATCCCACAGCTTGCAGCAGCAGGGGAAAGAAGAGGAGCTGCTGCTAGAGGGAGAGAATGAAGACTTGCCACTTTGCTGTGGCTCTCAGGGCAGCTGAGCCCTCACCTTTCACTTCAGGTGGCTGAAGGTGCAGGGATGGACTCCTGGCCTTCTAATTTACTTAAATTTAGAGTATTAAAGGGCTGTGATTGCACAGCTTAAGCATGTGGGGTGGGCTCCCAGTGTGTAATTGCACAGCATTGCCGTGCCAGCATGCAGTTGCTCAATGGCTTGTATTTTTTTGATATATATTTTCTTTGGTTTAGCTGAAATCTCTTCCTAATTAATTGAGAGCTGACGTAAGCCTGGCTTTTTAATTATTATTTTTTTTAAACCAGGAAAAAAAAAAAACCCACAAGTCTGCGTGCCTTTTGCTCTGGCTTAATTAAATCCTTTTTACAATCACGCTGCAATTAAATGAGTAAAGTTGTGCGTATCTCCTTCCAGTGCTGAGGAATGCCCACCTGCTTTAAATGACGGTGATTAACCGACTGCTTGCTAATGGCCATTCACTCCCTGCCCTTCTCTCCAAATTCCTGGTGTCTTTTTCTTCCTTCTTTTGAGCACTTTTGCTGATGTCCTCTATGTCCTGCATGGCCCACAGCACATCCAGGGTTGAGCTGGAGCTCATTGCTCTCCCTTGCTCTCTACAAACTGCTGTGGAACGGAATTAATATTCCTTTCTAGGACTTCTTCTTGCTTGCAGGCTGGTGAGAAGCAGTCCCAAAATAGCCCCGATTAATCACAGGAAAATTGCAGTATTCAGATTTCCTCTGAATAACCGTTTACTACAGCAGATGTTGCAGGAATAAAATGGCGAAAGAGATGCTGGATGTGTTTGGGATGTGAAGGTCGAACTCGTGGGCGTGTTGCAAGCTCCATCTGTGGCATGAGCACAATGGCCAGAACTGGAAATAATCCCATTGGAAGCAACAGTCCTCAGTTTTCACTGAAATCTGGGACTGGTTGACTGGGAGGGTTGGGCTGTCCAGCACAGACTTTGGAAAGAGGTGGTAATACCTTGATGTCCTCTTATTCTGTTGGGCATGGAGTGGTGGATATTGGGGAATAACTTCTTGTCAGATAGAGTGGTTGGGCACTGGTACAGCTGCCCAGGGAGCGGTGGGGTCACCATCCCTCGAGGTGCTCCAGAACAGTGGGGACGTGGCACTGAGGGAGGTGGTCAGTGGGCATGGTGGGATGGGTTGGGCTTGGAGTGGGTGATCTTACAGAGGTCTTTTCCAACCTTTATGATCCTACGAGTGTTTTTTTCCTTCCAGGCAGCTCATATGAATAGCAACAAGGAAAAGCACGTTTGTGTAATCATGTTTTCAGACAGCTTCTGCTAATTTGGAAAGAAACGAGAGCCACGGGTGATCTGTAGGGTCTCATTGCCTTCTGGAGGGGTGCACTCCATCTCAGTTGAGTTTGTCTGTGTGTCCCCGGTGAGCAGAGCCATCCCAGAGCTGGTGTCAGCCCAGGGAAGAGGCACATCTGCCTTCCCACTGTCTCTTCTTTGAAGTAGTGATGGCAGGGGGATAATTTCTTCATTTTCCCACTTCTTTTAGAAGTGCAGATGAAAGAAGTGCAGATGCTGGAGGAGCCCTGAGCGCCAGCGGGAAAGCAGTCGGTCCTAGAGCAGCCTGCACCATGAAGTGCTCTGTGATGTCTGAGCAAGGGGCACGTTGGGCACTGCAGATCTCACAAGTGGAAAGCTGAGCTGAGAGTTGCTCCTGGTTGGTCTTCATAGAACCATAGGGTGGTTGGGTTGGAAGGGACCTCAGAGCCCCCTAAGCCCTGCAGGACCCCTGCCATGGGATGGTTGCCCTTCCTGGCCATGCAGCTCTGCATGGTCATAGTGGGGAGCTTTATTCTCATTTTTTTTTCTTGCTCTGGGCCTTGGTGTGTAATTCTGCTGTACTATGAGTCAATGCTATGACCCCACTCCAATTGCCCTGCCCATGCCTGGGCTGCAGCAGGATGGGTTTGGGCTGCTGAAGCAGAGTGAGTAATCAAAGGAAGGTAGCAACACGCCAAGCTCGCAAACGCTAGAAAGTACCAGAATTAGCGTTAATTAAATCAACGCTAATTAAAAACCACTGGGCTTCTTTTTTTTTTTTTCATAACTTCTGTGAAGCTATTTTGTTCAGTTGCAGGTTTTTTTTTTCTTTCTTTCATTTTCGTGTAGAACATGGGGGAAAATAACAGCACGGAGCATAGGAGCAGCTGAGAGCGGGGTTGCAGGGCAGGGTGGTGGGCTGCAGTGCCCCCGAGATCTGCTTCTATGGAGGGGTTTCTGCTTCAGTAAGTCACAGTATTGGTGGTATTTTCTCTGTGCTTCGTGGATTCAGCAGAGAGGAACCAGCAGGTTTCATCAAATTACACCAGGCGGTGATTAAATGCCATTCTCACTGCTGCATTCATATTCCCATCCTTTATTTATAGCACTGCAAATACAAAAAGAGAGTTGTTTGCCTGCTCGTGGCCGTAGTGCAAAGGCACCCCAGTGTTCGTGAGCGTGCAGAGATGGGTGGCCGTCTCCTTTCTGTGGGTGCAGTGGGTGCAAATTCTGCTTGGGAAGAGCCAAGAGAAGAAGGTCAGCCAATGGAGTGGGCTGCCATATGTCCCTTTGTCCTCACTGATGCTTGGGTGGAAGTTGGGGCTGCTCACGTCTGTCCACCTCTGGTGTGGGTGAATGCAGACCCAGGCTGAAACAGTGGCGTGCTTTGCATATTTCAGGTTTGTGGTCCTGTGCTTTGGGCTTGCCTACATTCAGTTTTGATGTTTAATTCCTGGTACTGAGTCAGAACTGCTCTGCACTGCTTTGAAGCTGCCCATGACCCCTGCAGTCTGTTTCATAGGTTCCTCCCGTCCCTTCAGGCAGTTCCCAGCTCTCTGCATCCCTTCCTGGTATTCCAGCTACTGTTACTGCTCAGGGTGAAAGCATGCCCCATCCCTGGGGGCATTCAAAGCCAGGCTGGATGTGGCTCTGGGCAGCCTGGTGTGGTGGTTGGCGACCCTGCACATAGCAGGGGGTTAAAACTAGATGATCATTGTGGTCCTTTTCAACCCAGGTCATTCTGGGATTCTATGATTAAGGTTGAAAAAGACCTCTAAGGTCATCAAGTCCAACCATCAGCCCATCCTCACCATGCCCACTAACCAAATCCTATCTTCACCACACGGTGGAACACATATAAGTGCATCAAAGCTTTAGATGCCTTCCAGGAGCATGAAATGTACTGCAGGAACAGGGCTCATTTTGTAGGGTCTGACCCTGCATCCTCCTGGGGAATGCCAGGCTCTCCCCTTCCCTTGGTTGCTGTGCTGTTCCAGATGCCTTGGAAACTTGTGCTACAGTGGCTTTTTTTCCAAATGTGCAAATAGAAACGAGCCCAAACCATAAAGCCTTGATTATTGTAATGAAACCTTAAGGTTCATAGTCCATCTCTCACCCTGTGTTTGTGTGGTGACCAGCACAATGAAACCCAGCCCCAGCTCAACACCTCCGTAACTCTGATAGCCACACGACACAACACTTGGCTTGTGCTTCATCTAACTGAACGTGTTTTGCTTTTCCTTCTCTTGCAGACTTCGTTTTATGGCAGATTCAGGCACTTCTTGGACATCATCGACCCACGCACTCTCTTTGTTACTGAGGTAATGTCTGTGCTCCTTATTTTCTGACTGTTCTAGTTATCCACCTGAGTTGCATTAAAAACACTTTCTCCTGTGAACAGCAGAAGGGGCGAAGATGGGTTTGTGATGGATCTGTGTCTCACTGCTGATGGGCTGCTCTGCCCAACCCTATTTGAGCCCCCACGGCTCTCTGTTGGCCACCCCAGAGTCCTCTCCCTGTGGGTCCACCTGAGCAGCTCTCAGTCAAATCTGCCAGCAGTGCTGGCCTTCAAGGGGGGAAATTCCTGCATCTTTTCCCTCCATGAAAACAAGAGCACAGGTGAGTAGAGGAGAGGGCAAATGCGCTGCTGGGTGCACGCTGCAGTTTTCAATGGCCACTCCAGACCTTACCCAAGGAAGCTGTGTAGTAGTTTTTCCTTCCTTATTATTTTGTTTGTCGCAGGCTTGAGAGTTTCTGGCCTGTTTCCATTTCTTGTAGTGCTGTCCAGCATTATTGCATATCCCTGCTTTCATAAAACACTGAGCTGATTGTGAGGAGCCCCTTAGAAGCAATATTTCCTCTGGTGATGTTAAATTCTGCCTGCTGGCAGCACGCTTTTCCTTTCCTTACACGCTGTGGTGACAGCAGCGGGGAAGAGATCTGATGTGACTTAACATCATCCTTTTTCCCAAATCAGCAAGCTTTTCTCAAAACCATAAGGCTAAGATGTGCCGTGTGGTTCTGAGTACCTTTTGGATGGGTGCCCGGGAGAGCTGCAGGCAGTAAAGCAGCTGTTTTTACAGTATCAAGCTGAAGGTTGTACTGCCAGTTGCAAAAGCCCAAGTTCAGATCAAATAGGAGATGGGTTTTCAAATCACCTCCTCGACATGGAGCTGTGCCTGGGGAGGTGACCTCCTGCCAACAAAACATTGTGATTCCGAATTAGCACCGTGTGTTGTGATACAAGGGAATGAAAATCACAGAATCACAGAATGGCCTGGGTTGGAAGGGACCTCAAGGATCATGAAGCTCCAACCCCCTTGCCGGGCAGGGCCACCAACCACCCCATTTACTAGACCAGGTTGCCCAGGGCCTC
>PPHD01002119.1:20013-37789 GCA_002909625.1 Bambusicola thoracicus | reverse complement strand
CAAAGACCTCTGCACAGACTGGGAAAAGAGAGTTTGCAAATCTGACAAGCTTGTGTTTTGCATTGCTGAGTTCTGGATTGCTCTTAATTTATGAAACTCCACTAAAGATGGCCTCTTGCTAAATTGTGAAGTGTTTCCACATTTCAGAACAAGGTTACCTTTCAGCAAGTCACTTTTGTCAAAGCCTTGGTGTTCCTTCAAGACATTGTCAGCCTGTCCTATGAGAATGTAAAAACGGTGAATACCATGGTCTGTTCTGTACTATTTATTTGGATCTCTGGAATTTGTTTAAGTGAAGCAAATAAGAATGTATTTTTTTCTGACTAGGACATAAGGTTACGGCAGGTCTATTTGTAGACAGCAGAAGTGTGCCTTAAATGGTGATTAAGAGTTGTGTTGTTCTTCTTTAAATGACTAACCTGGAGTGAGAGGTTGGATGTCTTTCGAGAACTTAAACCTGTTTCACCTGAACATGTTTAACTAGTTAATAAGAAACATCAAAAAAGACAAAACCCTGAGGTCAATGATCATTTTTTTGTAAAGCCATTCTATGATGTTTAAATTTGTTTTTTGGGTCTGTCTCTAACATAAGTTTAATAACCTAGCTCAAATGCAGATTTCTAATTTTCAATTAACATAGGAATAATTTTGTTTGCTAAAATAAAATAAATGAATGAATGAAAAGTCTGAACCATGAAATGTTCCAGGTAGCGCTTTTTAAAATTCCAAATTTCAAAAAATCATGTGGCAACTGTATAGCTCAAGCTTTAAGTATTAACTTTTAACCTTTGACCTTACAGATTTTAACCAATGAAATGTCTCTTTAAACTTTAAAGGAAACAATGATAACGAGCGCCTGGCGATTGCTAGACAGCGAATTCCATATCGACTTGGTCGAGTAGTTGATGAATGGCTACTCGACAAAGGTAAAAAACATTGATTAAAACTTCAAATAAAAAAATAATTTGAACATAACCAAGTAGTGCTTCATTGTAACACTAATAAACATAAAAAATAAATTTCAGTAAAACTAAATTTAAAACAAATTTTAAAAAGTAAAATATAGAGTAATATTTGCATACCTTGTATAATAATTTCTATACATTTCTAGAAGTACCAGCTGTTTAATAATCTTACCCTGTTAACTTAAGGTTAAAGGGACTGTTAAATATAATCCACTAACTCAATCTATGAAGGTACTCATAGCAAACATTAACAAAAAATTATAAATCATTCATAGATTATATGACATGCTCCAGCATCTAAATTATTAACTAAAAATATATGTAGTTACGATATCTTCATTATGGTCCTGAAAAAAAAATTTGCTTAAAGCGTAGGTATCTTAAATAGTGGGCAAGATGAATTGCCAAGCAAAATGAAGTCCCTTTAACGTTTGCAACCTTCTAAGGGGATTTTGGAACAAACACTAATTAAAACAGAACTTAAAGTTGTGTGCATGCTTTTTGTGAGCAGAAACCTATTTGCTAAAGTGACTTCTATTTACTAAGAGTGGTACTGTTGCTGAGGATTTCTCTGTTGAATGGAAATGTGCCATGATTTCTCCATCGGTATGTGTATCATTTCTGAAGCCGCTTTTACATCTAAAATCTTTTATTTTAATTGATAGCCTTGCTGAAAGCCAATCACACATCTATTTTTGAATCTGCCTCTAAGACACTCAGTGTGAACCATGTGTTTCTTTTCAGTGTGTTTGTTGAAGGAAAATAAACATTTAAATACAAAAAGGAAATCTTTAATTAAAAAATATAAATATTCCATTCACTTATATAGAGGTATGACAGATTACCGCATAACATCCTTTAAAATTTCTCTTAACCTAGTAACGTTTGCATATATATAAACTCTGTGTGTATATACATATTTGCATATGTCTATACATACATAAACACATCTTAAAGCTGTAGGCCCAGTGCTGAATTACATGGAAAAATCTTTGCAATGTTGGCAGTCCTTGAAGAAAAAGTAATCTTAAGGAATTGCAATCCTGGCAACCTTGACATGCATCAAAAAGCTTAGCACTGCTTTCAGGTAAAAGGGAGAGGGGTGTCATTTGTAGTACTGAAAACATTTACCAATATATTTGATTGGCCTTTTAGCAAAAAAAAAAAAAAAGAAAAGAAAGAAAAAGGGAAAAAAAAACCCACAAAATATGGCAATTTTAGAACATGCAAATGCTCTCAAAATTTATGCATTTCATGGACACCTCATTAAAAAGCAATGAATTATGAGTGAAGTCTTTTTCTTATAGTTTATTGCTGTCATTATTCACTCCATGAAAATCTGTTATCATTCTTGTATAATGTTCACAGTCAACATTTTTGCATGTATATAATATTATCTTCACAGGGCGTCAACTCACAATCTTCAATAGCCAAGCAACCATAAAAATTGGAGGCAAGGAACGGGGCCATCCTTTCCAAGGCCAGCTCTCTGGTCTTTACTACAATGGCTTGAAAGTTCTGAATATGGCAGCAGAAAATGATGCCAACATCGTGATAGAAGGAAATGTGAGACTTGTTGGTGAAGTGCCTTCCTCCATGACAACCGAGTCCACTGCCACAGCGATGCAGTCTGAGATGTCAACATCGGTCATGGAAACCACCACCACTTTGGCCACGAGCACCGCTAGGAGAGGAAAGGCCCCGACAAAGGAACCTATCGGCCAGGTTAGTCAGCTTCTTTACCTTTTGCAAAAGTTTTTACAGCTTTTTGTATGGCGTCCTATATTGCATTCATTCTACAGATTCAGTTGTTCCTGTTGAAGAAATGTGTGAGTAACAGATAAAAGTTCTGCACGTGGCTCATGCATATGATGTTGGTCAGCGTTTAGAAGGAAAAGAAGGACTTTGCTGTTTCTCTAAATTGGGCAGACTTCTCAGTTCACATTTTCCTTGTGATTGCTTTATTGCTTTGCTGTCCTTCTTCAGAGTGGTGAATTTTAAAAAATGTATATCTATTTCTTCCTTTGATGGCTAGTATTGACTACCTTCAGTGTGGAATTGGATGTCTGGAATTAGAAATAATCAAATGAAGTCGTGTTTTTCCATGAGATAGAAAATGGGAATTCATTTGGGGAGAAAACAGGAAGGAGGTGAGAAGACAAAAAATAAAATGATAGAAGCTTGAAAGAGGGAATTATCATTTCCCAGGATTTAGCATCTTTTTGAGCAGTATTCCTAAGAAGAGGCAGTGACTGCAAAGGGAATTAAGACAACTCTGAACTGTGGGAGACTCAGGCTCCAAGCCAGAGACAGCTGTTTACTGTTTGCTGAGGTTATTTGCATCTCATGAATTTAGTGATATATTTAGTAGCTTTCAGGTTTTGTCAGGATCTCTGTATAATATGTAGGGGAATTTGCTTTTCCCTTTCCTTTTTCAGAAAATTTTGGAAGTTGAATTAAGAGCTGCTGCCCTGAATAACAACATTCTGACTTTGAGCTTTAAAAATTTACCAAGACATTTCTCTGTCAGAGAAGATTCTCTTTTATATTTATTCTGCTGTGTGCTTGAAATATATTTGGAGGGAGAAAAAAAAAAAAAAAAAAAGCACACTGCCAAATGCTTTTCATGTGTTCACTTGGTTCACATCCTTGTCTGTGACCCACTGTGCCATGAAGCTGTGACAGCTACGCTCAGAGATCCAAGTAGGGACAAAGGCAGAGAAAGTGTCACAAGCCATAGGGAGGAACAGGAGCATGATGTGATGAATTAGGTTAATTTCCTCAAGAATGGAGGAGAACATGATGGTTACACTGGGAGGTTGAGGTCAAGTTGCCTGTTTTCTGTGTAAAATCTCAACACACTGTTTGAATTTGATCAGGGCATTAAACCTGACAGAGGATCTTTTCTGTCTGTATTATTCATGTACACTTTATAGAATGGATTGAAAGCTACAGTGATGTAATTTTTTTTTTTCAAATGAGGAAGAACGTTTGAGTTAAAAGTGAGCATTTAAAAAATCTTTTTTACTTGTCTTTTCCAGTAAACGTGGTTTTATGCGTTTTCCTTGCTTGCTTATTTCTCCTTTTGCATGAGAATCCAAAGGGAAAAAAAAAACAAAACAAAATGTGGCATGCACTGTAAGCACAGATTGCAGAGGTTTTTTTTTGTTTTTTTTTTAAATTATTATTGCAGTAAGCTACAGTGTTTTTATTAAACAGGCAGTACATTTTCTTCATTATTAATTGTGTTTAAATAGCATCTCCCACTTCATTATCTAACTGGTCTGCTCGGTATTTTACTGCAATAAGAGGGAGGAAAACCAAATTACCCAGAGAAAAGATCAGCATCTAAAAGAACAATGCATCCCTGCAGAGTGGAAGAATTTGGGTTAAATTGATGCTCCCCAGAAAAATGTAAACTAAGCTAAACTTCTCTTAACAATTCCCAGCCACTTTCTCGGGTAACTCCAAGGCACAATTTGGGAGTAAGAGCGTAATAGGGACAGTTCATAGCTTGGACCATGCATGATCTGTGTGTGATAGCAGTTTACTGGTATAGTTGCTGTATCACTTGGTATCAGTTGCCAGAAATATTTCCCACTGCTGTATTTTTTTTTTCTGAAGGGGGAAATAGATAATTCTTGAAGAAAGATCTTCCAAAGATTTTCTGTTTCCAGACTGCAGTGCCTACAATAAGGGGTGGCCATTATCAACTTCATCAGAATATCTATACTGCTTTTTTAGAGCACTTTGCCATTCCTTCAGCTGCTCCTGGCTGATCTGAGTGCACCACAGTGCTGTGAGCACCTTCTTCCTAATGCCCCACCAGTACAGGGAGGCTCCAGGAGCATACGGATATGCACAGCATCTCACCAATACACATTGCATGGTTGAAGGTTTAGAACAGTCTCCCTCGTATGTTAGCCTTACTAGTACAAGTCCTTGCTGCAGCCCATTTGAGGCAAGTTGGTAGGAATATTTCTGTATCTAAGAGCCTGAAATCAGCCTTTCCAGGGAAAGTATTCAGTGATAATGTTGCACATGATATCCAGAGTCTACAACTGAGGCCTTCTTGCTATTAATAATCCACAGTGGCTTACTTCAGTATGTCTAAGCATTCTGTCTGGTAGGATTTGTGTTGTCATTACAACTATACAGTTAATTAGTTAGGATCTGCACTTGGAATATGGTTTGCAAACAGACTCACGATTTGATTTGAAAGGATTGATAATGTCCCAAAGTCAAAGCTGAAATTTGCAGTTTCCTGTGTTATTCATGCAACAAACTCAGACCTAGGAAGCTACTAAATCAAATTAAGTACATGATTTCTTCTCTTCACTAATATCTGTTATCTTGTTCCACCTGAAAGTAATAATTTATGTGCTCATGCCCCATAGGACTCCCACGGGTCTGCTCTGCAGAGTGCTGAGTAATCACTTTGCATCTTGATGTCACTTGGAGATGAGGGCACTCATCCTTCTCATGGAAGATCTACTTTTACACTCTGCATTCTCTTTCATTTTTGTCCTTTACACCTTTTCCTGACCTTTATTTATACATAATCTCTTTAAAAGTGTCAGCTACATTGACATAATGTAATGCACGAAAAGAAAAGTTACCTTTCTGGCATTAATTAGGTTACTGAGGAAAATATGTTGCTGAAGAGGAATTGCTAATGAGAAAAAAACCTTGCATTATTGAAGACAGTGCATGTCTTAATAAATAGAAGTAGGATCTAATCAATCAGAAATTGTTTGCTCCATTTGCAGAGGCACTGAATTCAATTAAAGATTGCAATACTTAAAGAAGATCATTTAAATCACTTTCTATAGGAAATGTTCTTTTAAGAAACCTGCAAGGTTAGTGCTTCAGTTGATGGAGTGTGTTCTTCTCAGCAGGAATCTAACTAATGCAGTGTATGATACGAGATAGACATGATACTTACAGAATGTATGTTGACTACTGTTGTGAGTGATTTTCAGCAAATGAGATCTTAGTGCTTCCTTAAACAAATTCCTTTTTGGTATTGACTCTGCTCTCAATGAAGGTTTTCCCTACTTGGAGGCGGTGTCATATTGTAACAATGGATGCTTTGGTAGTGACAGACATCTTAATTATTATACTTGTAACTGTAGATTTTCAAAGTGGAGAAAGGCACTCAAGGCCCATTGAATGTCAATGGTAGGTGAATGCCTCATTTTCCTTAGCACCCTGAGAATCCCACCCTTCTCTGTGATTACAATAGCATCTGCAGCTGTCAGCCTTTGTGCAAGGCACTGCATAAACACACAGGAAGTGACAGCCTCTGCCTCAAATAGCTTGCAGAAAAAACCAAAGGTATCAGGGAAAGAAGAAAAGAAAAAAGAAAAGGGAAATTAGGAAGTTAGTGCAGAGTTTCAGTGTTAAGTTACGTGCAGATTTGCAGCCATCATGGGAGAGATAGTTTACTGCTTGTTTTTTTGATCCAGACTCTTCAGATGGTGGTCCCTGAGCTCCAGCTCTCCTGTAGGATCACCACATGCTGTGGAAGACTCTTTAGAGAAGACAGTTTACAGACTGGGCTACCCAGTGTGCCACCAGTTAGGGTGCACTACCAGCATCTGGTCAGTGGTCAATAAAAGGTTTTTTCTCTGCTTTGCAATTGACATGTAGGAGAAGCCATAGCCACTGGAGCAGGAGCTGAGAATTCCTGGGCAGCTCCTTCATTCCACCCATACTGGACTGGAGGAGGCTCAAAGCAGGAAGAGTAGAACGCCCACCTTCTTTCTGCAGTGAGATGCCCTACAGATTCGGAATATTTATCCTCTTTGACCTCTTTAAAAGTGTAGAGATATAATTTAGTTTTTTAGAACGTATTCCCAAAATGTGGCATTCCTTTATGTGTGCGTAAAGAAATCCCCAACTTTTAGATGTTATGAGAATAGAATTCCTGTGAAGTTAGAGCCTATATTGCTAACTTTGATGAGTCGCAAGTATACACAGGGGCTTAGGAATCATGAATTTGTTCTAAGAATATCATTCTCCTTATGAAGTTATTCAGCAAAATAATACAGTTATGTTCTTTCTTCTTTTTCACTTTCATTTTTGACACTTTTTAAAAGGCTCATTTGCAAGCTTTTCTATTCAATCATGAAGGTGATAAACTTCTTTTAAAACTGAAAATAAAGGAGATTCGTATGTTGTATAACTCCAGGAGCTAAAATGTTAAGCAAAATACTGAGTACTGCAAGGCTTGCAATAAAAAATGCAAGAGTTGGCAGAAGCAGAATGGCTTCAAAAGGACTTTTGAGTATGGGTTTTTCTTGAATGAGGATAGCACAATCAGGCCTTTAGTATCTCTTGGCATGGCTGTGTGGATCTATATTAACTGGAAATCATAAATGAAGGGATAGTAAATCAAGAATAATATGCTCATTTCTCATCAGTTTCTAAAGATGTAATTATGACAGTCTATCCACAGAGCATCCCCTGCTCTCATGTGTTGGAAACCATTTCTGAAAGTTGTGTGTAGAATAGCTTTTTTTATTATTTCTTTTTATCTTAGAATCATATAGAATCATAGAATGGCCTGGGTTGAAAAGGACCGCAAATGATCATCTAGTTTCAAGTCCCGTGCTATGTGCAGAGTCGCCAACCACTAGACCAGGCTGCCCAGAGCCACATCCAGCCTGGCCTTGAATGCCTCTAGCAGCAGAGGCATTCAATCCCTTCCATAAGGCATTCTGGCAGTCCTCTTTGTCCTCATCAGAGTGGGCTATTATTGATAACACTTAGTCACTTAACCAGCAATTGCAATATACTGTGAAATGATTGCATGTTTTGGAACAATAGACACTGATTTTTGGTCAAGCAGAATTAAATTGACTTCGTATTAAACTGATGAGCAGAAATTTGGTCAGTTGCTCAGTGGGGCGTACATCAAATGAAGGGTATGTTTCTTTACATGTATTAAAGCAGTGGATTTAGGTGGTATTCACTGTAGCATAACAGTGATGTTAGCACCCTGCCCAATAAGTAAAGTAAGAAAAAGACAGTGGTGTCTTCCAGGGAACAAGTTCAATCTTTAAAATCTTACTGGAATACGTGAATTTGCATAGAATATTAAATGGGATTTTTCTCCAATGTCATGGAGATGTACCAATCACAAAATCAGTATAGTTAGGAGGAGGAAGAGTATTCTCCACCCATCTCAGTTTGAGATTATTTGCTGTAAGGTTTGCATTATGTCCTCATACACAGAAGGTAGGTTCCTTCTGTGTCTGCAGTGCTGCTGCTGCTTCTTCTGGAAGCTCATACCAACCAGCCCACAAGTCATCAGCCTCAGTAGGCAGTGCTCTTCCCAAGGCTCTGGTAAATCACAGGGATTTGATTCAATGGATGCTTGCTAGTGTAGAATGAATCCCAGAGCATCAGGCATCACGGTGATCACAATGCCTAGACATGCTCCCTAGATGACAGAAACTGTGAAATTCAAATGCCAGGGACAGAATTCATTTGCTCAAGGTAGCAAGCATGGTAGTTGTGGAAGTTAACACATTTTAATTGCAGGTAGGCATTAAAAAGGCTGAGTGTACAGGCTGAGTTCCTCAAAGGGAGCTTGGCTTCTGGCTTTTGCTAAGAATATTTGGCTAAGATAGGCTGTGGGATAGGAAAGTCAATTCTCTTGGACTTCTGGTGAAATGATATGAACCAACGTTTGTCTCCGTGCATGTATTACTTTGTTATTTATTGAACAAAATTGAATGATGATACTGTCTGATAGAATGTTTTTTCCTATATTTGTGGTTGCCATTTATACAAAGAGTTTTATATATTTTTATTAACTAAAGACACTTCTAGATTAGAATTTGTATTTGAACACAAATACCTTTACAAGCTTGTAAAGGCGTGAAAATGTGAAGTTAAAGCTTTGAAATTATATTTTCCTATTGATTAAGAAAATATGTGGATTTTCCCTCTTTAAAAAAAAAAAAAATAAGAAGAAAAAACTATTGTGTAATCTAAAACCAGAACAGTTCTGTATTTGCCACTGCCAAATTCTCAGGTTTCAGAATGCAGTCCCATTGTATCTCAATAACCAAACATATTTCTATGCCTTTGAAGAGTATGTTTTATAGTCACAATGTTTTACATATCCCTAGTGTTCATTTTCTCATGTGTATTAATGTTTGGATTTTGGATAAGTATATTCAGATGAAACATCATCTTATTTGCAGAGGTGGCTTAGGACTCCTTAGGGCTGTAAAATTAACTAGATCATCTTGGTGACCGTCCTCTCTAAAGAAAGAGGATCAGAAATGCTGATAGCAGCTCAGGAATGCTCTTAACCCTACAGCCAAAAGTAGCTGCTGTGCTACGTTCCCCCGTCCCTTTCTGTGGCATCAGTTTGGCTGAAGACAATGCAGACAAGGACAAGGGTTCTCTAGACCAGAACCAAAGAGATTTTACATGTACCTCAAAAGACGAAACCCATGCCGTGGTTTTTCACTTTTCTGTTTAAACAATCAGACTGTGCTTTTTCAGTTTCCTCTAATTGTTTGGGTAGTTCAATTAAAGACTTAAAAGTGGAGGTTTTTATTAATTTTGAAATTGAAGTAAGATCTCTAAAAAACTAAAATACCATACCATGAGAACGAAAATTCTCTAGATATGTTTCAATATTTGCTGCCCAGTCACAGGTGGAATTCCCATTCTCCTTTAAAGTATTTGCTTATTGAGTGTGAGATCCTCATTTGGAGCACTGATGTGACAAATCGGGTGGGTTTAGATATGCATTCACCAAACCTGTGGTTTGGCTGATTACTTTGTTGTTTTCAAGTATGACTTATATGTGATCGTGCAGTTGTCTGTCTATCCCTCCTAATAAGTACTGAATTCCTCAACCAGTGCAGTCAAATCTGTTGTTGGCATAAAGAAAGACATTCAGCCCTCAGAGGGGTCAAACTGCATGACTTTTGGTGCCATCCTAGTCTTCTGATGCGAATTTCTAATCCATGTCTTCCCCGTCGTGTTTTTAAAATGCAAAGATTAAAAAGAGAACAAAGTGGGATTGGTTTCAAGTGCTTCAGTAATGAAGCCAAGCCATGCATTTTCTCTTATACCAGAGGGATGTATCTAAAACCTCCTTGGAAAATACCTCCTACAGTCTGGATGCAGAAGAAAAAAAAGAAGAAAAAAAACCCACATGTGCAAATTAAATTACAACATTGCTGGTATCCAAAGAACGTAAAGACACTTGTCTGAATTGTTGATTAATTGCTTGCAAATCAAAGTTGTCTTTTGAGTTTAATTTGGGAGAAAAAGGATATGAGGCCATTTGCAGCTTCAGTTCTTTCTTCCATCTCCTTTCTTAGGAAGAATCCTCTCAATGTGATGCTTAGCTGTGTCTCATATGCTGTATCTGCCAGCTGTTCCCCTTCAGTGCATCTTGGCACACTAAACAAACATCATTACATCAGGATTATACTGAAATGGGATTATTTCACTCAACTGGAACAAGAGGATGTTGTAGATTCATTGACCCATAACTGTACAGTCATCAAGCTGCTATGCATTTTTCTGCATTTTGGATAGATGAACAGGCGTGGGTGTTAGAGCCACTACTTAATTACAGTAGCCTCGCAAGGTAGAAATCCTTGCAACTGTTTTCTTATCAAAGGAAAGCAATAGGCATTCAGTCTCCTTAACATCGACTGAAGTGGTGATAAGCCTGAAGATCGCATTCACTGTCTTTGTTGAATTTCTGTGACTGAAATAGTGTTTTACATGCTCAACTCACACAGTTCTCTTTCAGAACTCACATAACACTAAGTTCTTTTTCTATGCTTCTGTGGATGATTCCTTAGAACTGCATGAAAGTAAGGCAGAGTCAAATGAGGTGGAAATCCAATGCAGGTAGACTAAATGCACCACTATGCTTGCAGACCCCTAATGTACTGCAGCAATGTGTCAGTCCTGCTGCAAATGTGACACAAATGATGATTGCAAGTTTCCATGGTGTACATACAGGAGTGGCTCACAGGTTGATTACTGCAGGCTACAGCGTTCGGTCTGTTTATACATGTGACTGGCAAGGACCCATCTGTGCTGGTAAGTTCTTTCATGTTTTATTGAACTTGACACCAGAACTCCACGATGTATGTTATATACAGCATATATAATGTTGTATAATCACATCATATACTGAGTTCACCCGAAACACGACTTGTGACAGTAATGTCTGAAGCCTTCCTACTCACCTACTGTTATGAGGAACAAAGCTTTTTTCATAGGCACGCCTGTTCTCGTGGACTTCAAATTGCTTTCTTTAATAAAGCAATTCTTAGGACACTGTTCAGTTAGAGTTAATATAAAAAATTTATTCAGAAAACATTTTTGTTTCTTCTTGTGGGTAGTGCCAACATTATATGTCTATTTTGAATAAATCATTAATTATTTTATGCTTTATTTCACTTAATCCATTACCTAAGTTCCATTTAAGTATTTGATTCAATTTGTTATTCAGCATTCAAATCTGCATAGCTGATGTTCACAGATTGGCATTGCTTCAGACTTAGTTACTTTCCCATAGTTATGTCCCCGTGGTCCTTCATAGGTTCTACTAGGCTGAGGATATGCAATTCCATTATAAATGATGTGCATGTGGGCAGTATATTATTTCTTTGCATTGTTTTCCTCTCTTTTAACTGTTTTATTTTGAAATGTTCATTTTGCAGTATGGTTTTGTCAGCATATAGATATATATATGTATGTGTATAAATGTATAAAAGCCAGGTGAAGTTATTCAATTGAATTTGTTTTTAATGCAAAGTAGAACAGTAAATTCTCTGGACTGACATAAAGAGGAAACCTGTGAGATTTAGCAATTTCTCTCAAGAGATATGATGGCTGGGTTTATCTGCAGTGAGGAAGAGAGCAACTGAAGTTGTCCCATGGATCCAGCTATACTTCTCTCTCATAGAAATGCATGGAAGTATGAATTGAGAAATAGGAACCATTTCCTTAAAATCCAGTCAGGATGATGAGTGAATATACCAAGTCAACAGAAATCAAAGACCTGGGTTTGTTTTGTGACCTGGCAGAAATGATACCATCATCTTCTAACTCATCTCTCATCAGTAAATTAACTGAGTTTCCCTGCCATGAAATGACAGTGGGGTGAAGATGAAACCACTGAAGACTTTGATGTGTTCACATGGATTATTAAAGAATATGTCTATATCTCAGAATAAAGAGTAGAAATACCAGGCTTTTGGATAGCATGTAGGAACTAAATTAGAAGTAGTTCTGGAAAAAGCAGAGATGCTGTGGGAGGAAGCCGGTGTGAAGAGATTCCATAGTGCTGATGTACCCTCAGATCCAGGAAGAGAAAGGGCTCATGTGAGGAAGAGAACATTTCAAGGAATAGTGTACTGTATTAGTTTGCTGCATCTTTTTAGTCTAACCACATACTAAATTTGGGGGGTTTTTGTGGCTGAATTCTGTCAAGAAGAGACACTGAAGAGGCTGACAGGGTTGTTGAAATGCCCATCAGTTTGCACGAGGTTTTGCTCAGCCTCCAGCATAACACTATAAATACACAGAACACATGTACTGTGACATTCTCATGTTTTAAAGAACTGGATGAGGTCACAATAAATGGCCTTAGACATATCTTAAATGGCACTTGCATGGTATTTTCAGGTTTTTAAAGCAGGGCATTAGTTTCTGTGCTGAGCAGATGCTATGGAAATGTTGCAAACAGCAAGAGTGAGATTGTGATTGATCGTTTGGTTTTCTTTTCCCATCTGTATTCTCCTCTGACTTTAACAAGTGGGCTGGTGTTAGTAAGTAGAAAATCCTAAGAGAATATTTTCCATTTCTTCTGTGTGTTTCTGGTCATATGTTAAGAAAACTGGAGTAGAATTAGTCTCCACATTACAGAAGGCCACAAATTCACTAAAATTAAGAGTCTAGGAATTTTCTTTAATGTTTCTGGGAGATCCAGCCAATCTGAATGTATCCAGTAAAGCTGATAATTCCTCACATTAATACTAAGTCTTGGTACTTTTATTCCTGGCTCCCAGAGGAGTGAAATACAACACAGTTTTAATACTTTTTCTGTAGGTGTGATGGATTTGCTAAATAACTGTTTTAATCCATACCGGAGCATTAGCAATACATTTGTTCATCATGTCACAGCATAGGATAGCACTGGTTGCCAAATGTGTTTTGCCTTCCAGAAGATGCAAATATTTCTGTATGCATTTGAGCTTATAAAAATACTTTTTTGCTATACTTTTTTAGTAATGCCCAACTGCAATTGGGGTAGCATAAACATGTCAAGAATTTCTGGGGTAATGTCATTGACATTAACATTTACTGTCACAGAGCTAGATGCTCATAGCTTGAATCACCATTTGGAAGGAATAGTCTATGAAAGAATATTTTCTAGAGTAGACCAAATAACCATTTTATAATTAAATGAGAGAGAAAGAGATATCTTCTTTTTTATTAAGATTAAAGCTGTACAAGCACAAATGGCAGTAGAAGAAGGGTGAAGATGTTGTGCTTATTATTTTTCTTAGTGAAAGAACTGATGGAAAATTCACTTGCAATGACTCAAAATAGTTTGTCTACTTTTTTTCAGCAACAAAATGAGCAAAGGAAAGGAAACTCTTGTGTTCAAATCTGCCTTATTTTGTGTTTGTTTGATTTTTAAGTCTTTACTATTACGTTTAGGCAAACCTGAAACAGAAATGTTTCAGAAAGAAAATTCAAACAAAAGCAGTGCATTGTAGGCAGCTAATTAGACGTAAATTTGCAAATGGCTAAGACCAGCCCAATGTTTTCAATAACTGTCTGCAATGATCTACCAATCTGTTGTGCCAGTGCCTTCTCTGTAGTCTTAGCTGACCTTAGCGTGTAAAATTCTGCAGTACATTTATAGTTCTAAGATTCTTCACAGAAATAGAAGCTGTTATCTTTTTTTTTACTGTTTTGCAGATAGCACAAACCTCTAAAGAAAACTCTTTTGTGCAGGGACAAAATACTTAATTTAATATCTTCATATATTAAAAGTGGCTATCAGCATGCTTACCCTGTGAATATATTAAAGTGCTTTGTTTTTTCATAACAGGGAGCTAACAGATGTCTGACATGATAATTCTGCCATATGGCAATATCATTTTCTTTTCGTTGCAGTATTAAAATGATAACAATGAATACTCAGTAATGTTCATCTTGGTAGGAAAAACGTGCACCGGGCATCTAAGTTTTCTTACCATTAAGTGGTTATTCTCCATCATAACCTGGCATGGCAGACATCACAAGAGGTATACTGTGGTTTCTCCTCTTTAGTCCTGGGCTGATGGTGAAAAGAGCTAGCTCACCTAACAAAACTTCACCTCTGCACTGCAAAATTCTAATAGTGCTGGAGGCAGTGCCCCTATTCAAGGGATGCTAGTGAAGGTCAGGGGGTAAATACTCCATTTTCCGGTAATAGTGAGCAGGAGAGCTAATGCACTGTGTGCTTCTTTTGTATTTTTCCTTTTCATCAGAAGTTACTGTAGACTTCTCAACATGAGACTGAAGTATGCCATTTGTTTTATGTGAAGAATAACCCTCCATGCTGGTGATACATGAAAAGTCTTTGATTTGTTAGATGAGAAGTCTGAGCTGTGAGTTGTTGAAGGCAATGAGGGCATTCTAGGAGAGCACTATCTTATGCTTGCCATATTCCTGAACTCTTCCCAAGGCATCTGCTATTAACCATCAGGAAGAAAAAACACCAGGTTAGATTAACCTTTAAACTGGTCTGTGTATTTTGATATGTACGGATATGGTCTGTGTATTTTGCTGTGTGTGATGTTGCTTCTGTCTTTGTTTTCTGCTTTTCTGAACCTAGATGCCCACGTTTCAGCTAATGATGAGATTTTAAACACACTCTGTCTCCAGAATTCTTTGAAAACTATAGTCATGCTGATTAGCCAGCTAGCAAAGCAAACCAAATGGCAGACTTTTACTGTGAAGTCTTAGTACTGAAAAATCATTAATAGGAAACTGTATTCGTATGTCCTAGGTAGATGGAGCTAAAGGGGGAAAAAAAAAAAGAAAGAAAGAGAGAGAGAGAGAAACATTGAAGAGATTGTATTTGAATATTTTGGTCATTTAACAAGGAGAGTCTGTAAGCCTACAGAAGAAAACAGGAAGTTAGAGTAATATTCTTGGTTGACATTCCCTTACCTCCTCCTTGGCCAGAAAGAGATGTGATGGTGTAGGTGAATGGTAAAGCACAAGCACGATTTCATTTACTAATGCCAACAGTAACACAGAGCTGTAATGCTGCATTATAGGGTACTATGGTTAGGCTGCGGTTGAACTTGATGATCCTTGGGGTCCCTTCCAACCTGAGTAATTCTATGATTCTATTATCTGAGCATTTACTGTAATATTTGAAATTCCCTTATTTACTTTTAGTAGCGCAAAAGGAAATTTTATAATGTCTATTGCTGAGAAATAAGGCATATGAGATTTGTCAGGTTATTCATTTGGTCTGGAGTATGCAGAAGAATCCCTATTAAAGGTAGCATTTAAACATATGTGTTTCCTGTAAACGTGCTTAAAAGTTTAAACAAATGGTTTCAAGGTCTTTTCTTGAAAAGGTAATGAGGTTAGAAATTACATTGCCCATTCCAGTGCCATTCTAGCCTATGACTGAAAAAAGGTAAAGCTTGAACCAGTTCTTACTCTTTACTGAAAGTGTTTTGGTTTGCTTCATTTTTCCAATTAAGGTGTGACACCAGGTGTGATTCTGATTTCTGGATCTTTGTTTTGTAACAAAAATGCAAAATGAACTGTATTACTTCCGTCCATGTTGAGTGTCTGTGAATTACATTCTGCAAAACTTCACCTGCACATAACATGCCATGTCAAATGCAATCCGATTCACTCCTTTTAAGTAGGCTATTAATTGTTAATGCCAGCGTTCTCTTGATTGTAGTTCTTTGTGACAGGCAGAGCATTCACCGGTGATCTTCAAAGAGATGGCCCATAGTTTTGTTGGCTCCCTCTTATTTTTTCCTGTTGCTGCACCATGCCTGTGATGGTTAAAAGTATATGAACAGTGTAGAGATTGCTTTTCTCTGAACCCAAATGCAGCATTTGCCATAAAAGCCTGAATTAACGTATTGAGAAAGTGGTCTATAGGATCTTGAATGGAGAGAAAGTTTGGACATGGAAGACATTTTGAGTAAATATATAGAATAAATCCATCTCTGTGGAATGTCCCACAGTCATAACAGTCCTGGTGAAGCTGAAGAAGTTTCTACTTCTACCACTTGAAACATGTATACTCTGACCATGAATAAGAGTAGAGTGCCAGTATCATGGCAAACTGTGGCATAAACAACATTTGGTATGGTTTTTCCCAATTAAAATTCCATGGCTGTTTCCCAGTCCCTAGCTCTAACTTTAAAAGAGTTGGGATGAACATGGCTTATTTTGCTGCTTGTGTTGATCCTGTCTACCAAAGCAGCCAGCAAACTGTCATGTCATGCTGGAAGTGGTAGGTTTTGCACTTGCACTCTGGGAACAAAAGTGCAAACATGCTGAAAGTACATATGGTGCCAAACAGTAATTGCATACACTAACTTTTGCCCACTACTGACCAAGAGAATATGGTAACTTACAGGCTAAAAACAAAGAGCCTCTGGAAAATTCCAAAGGCATTGTAAACAAGTTTCTTGGCATTGTCAGAGCTCCCATGTTTTTTGTGTCTTTGAGAGGAATTGTTTGTCAAAGAATCACAAAAAGCAATTCAAAGCAGCCAAAGAGCTATTTTTCAAATTTTTGTTTTAATTATAGATGAGTATGCTCTGAAGTTGGGTCATATGTGTATCATCCCGGCACCAGAAACGGTCAGCAATGAAAGGGCAGCAGATCCTTGACTCTGACTAAGTGAATGAAGCATTCCTTAAATAGTTTCTTACACAGAATGAAATTCTTAGACATAGCAGTACAAGTCTATCGACTTCCTTTGCTTTCATGATGGTATTTGGCATCGGGGTAGACAAGAGGAGAATGTAAATCATGAAATTCTTTCTACATACTATTGGAGGCAGCCTGTGCTTTGAACACATTCGTCACTCTATTCCTTCAGATATAAATTTGCCACATGCCAAATAATACATTCGCAGCACAAAGGAAGTTGTTGAAAGGTGAGGATAACAGCACAAAAGATTGGGGCAACAGAGTTCGGACTGAAAGAGCAAGGAAAGTTTTTAGCAAAGGTATCTGTGTGGATGTAATGCCCAGTACTGCCACCAGCACTGAGACGAATCTGTGCAAAAAAAGAGAAGAAGGGAGGTGCTTCTGAACTGGGAAATCCCAACAAGCACTGTGCACAGTGACAGCAAACCAACTGGCTTTGCAGTCAGCCCCGTTAACTGCAAGTTACACAGATCAGCATCGATGCTGTGTGCAAATTATCAAAACTTGAGGCCCCACATTGGTGTTTATTTATACAAAACCAGTTAAGACCAATGTCAGCAGGTTTTTACTGGGAAAGACTGTTTTCTCTGAACATTATTGTGTCATTGCAGGCAGTGTGTGAAGTTTGCTGTCCTCTAATGCAGATGTTTTCAGTAATTGGCTATTACCTGAAATCAGGTGGGATTCAATACAGTTGCCTGCATGGAGGTGTCTGGTTCCTTTTTGCATGCTCTGGGTTATCTGGGTCACCACAGATCTTGCAGATGTGACACAGGACTTACAGGAGCCCTCCCTGTGTCACTGGGGGGTGGGCATGCTGCTGTGAAGCATGACTCCAAAAA
>PPHD01002119.1:0-19993 GCA_002909625.1 Bambusicola thoracicus | reverse complement strand
GACTAAGTGAATGAAGCATTCCTTAAATAGTTTCTTACACAGAATGAAATTCTTAGACATAGCAGTACAAGTCTATCGACTTCCTTTGCTTTCATGATGATATTTGGCATCGGGGTAGACAAAAGGAGAATGTCAATCATGAAATTCTTTCTACATACTATTGGAGGCAGCCTGTGCTTTGAACACATTCCTCACTCTATTCCTTCAGATATAAATTTGCCACATGCCAAATAATACATTTGCTGTGTGCAAATTATCAAAACTTGAGGCCCCACATTGGTGTTTATTTATACAAAACCAGTTAAGACCAACGTCAGCAGGTTTTTACTGGGAAAGACTGTTTTCTCTGAACATTATTGTGTCATTGCAGGCAGTGTGTGAAGTTTGCTGTTCTCTAATGCAGATGTTTTCAGTAATTGGCTATTACCTGAAATCAGGTGGGATTCAATACAGTTGCCTGCATGGAGGTGTCTGGTTCCTTTTTGCATGCTCTGGGTTATCTGGGTCACCACAGATCTTGCAGATGTGACACAGGACTTACAGGAGCCCTCCCTGTGTCACTGGGGGGTGGGCATGCTGCTGTGAAGCATGACTCCAAAAATTGAAGGGGCTTTATTGGCAAGCAGATAATCGCCTCTCCAAATTTTCTGCTCGAAGTAGGATCATGCTCCTAACAAAGTAACCTCAATGATGTTAATAATAATGCATTGTAACAGAGTCTTTTGCAATCAGCATGTCTCTATGGCTTTTGCAAAGGAGACCGCGTTGTTTTGCAGGAGCCAAAGTGACTTGTTCAAAATCAGTACCCAGCTGGGTGAGGGCATGGGAGAGCTCAGGTCTCCGAAGGCCACCTTTGGAGTTAAAAGCTGTAATTGACACAAGCAAGTTTTACCGTATAAAATAAGTCAGTAAATGGCTGCAGATTTACTGCACACACAACCCTGAACTACATTAATCAGGATTGTCTTATTTTAATCTTATAATATGGCTGAACATAAGAAACTATTTCAGGTTAAGCTGCAGTTGTAATTTTCAAACAAACAGGGCTTTTTCTTCTCTCGTGGAGGGGAAGAAAGGTAATTGTATTTTGTACGGTGATAGGGGATTTGTGCTGGCTTCAACAAGCTGCTGAAATCAGTGATAACAGTCACCGGCCTCCGCCAGCACCACCGGATAAAGAGCTGCCGCTGAGTCTATTTCTCAAGCTGGAGCAGAATTGCTTTGAAGGCTTGTGAAATTCAATTTGCAAGAGAATGGAGGATCCTCTCTGTGTAATTTCAAAGTGTGGAAAATAGTAATTGCTTTTACTCCATTCAGAGTGTCTGTGTGGGGAAGCAGCTGCATGCTTTGGGCCCCAGCCATGCCCAGCAGGCTGATGCTGATGTAGCTGAGACCCCACGCACCCTACGTCCCTCTGTCACAGCCACTCCTTTCCACGGGCAGGCACGCAGCTGACGGCCAGTGCCCTTTGTCAAAAAGGTTTCACTACGGTAATTCTCTTTAATTGACTGCATTTGTATTTGTCTCTTGAGCGGGGAAGATAATCCTGTATATGAATAATCAGGCTTGATCTTTGATTTATATGGTGTTTAGATTTGTTCCATTGAGCAGAGAAGATACGTATTAGCGGATTTTTTTTTTTTACAGCTTTCCTGTTAGGAACCATCGTTGATCAGATGGGTAGCTTGTCTGCTGGTAATCCTCTTCCTTGCTTGAAGAGCTGGCAAAAGCATCTGGGCCTCCCTGGCAGTAATTAGGGTGAGCTAACTGCCTGCTGTGCTGAAAAGTAGCTCTGAGATTTGAGGAAATGAAAGTGCAACACAAACCTGGCCAGCATGCCAATGCCTTGTTTCCTTCATGCAAAGGAACCGTTGCATTCAGTTGTGTTTAACTGAGGCCATTATCTTTCTTTTAACATGGAGGTTTTACTAAACTCCAGTGTTATATCAAGAGCCCCAAGCTCAGAATGTCATGTTGTCGGTTGTTTTTTTCCTACTCTGTTGCACATCTGTAAATCTAGAATTGGTTTTACAAATCCATCAAAAGCTCTCCATTTTCTGACACTAGGTTTAGAAAGCTGGGGAAGAAACCTTCCTGTCCCCAAAAACTTTATAAAGACTTCTGACTGCAATTGCTTAGCTGATATTGTGATGGCAAGTCACTGCTATTAAGCGCTGTGAAGCTTCCTCCAAAGTGAAATGTAAGCATACATACACCTGTAGGTGGAAACAACCTCAGGCTCCAGCCTAGTAACTTCATATCCAGGATGCCTGCCTCCATTGAAAGACAGTGAGGAAGAATATGAGAAGAAGCTGCCTATACCATGGCTTTTACCAACTTGTGTAGCACCCTCTGTACACTCACAGTCTCAGATCTGAGCCAGCTTGCTTACCGTGGAGTGATTTGCAAGCTGAGGATGTAAGAGGCATGTAGTGAATGATCACATCCCCAGCACAAGGCTGTGGGGAGCAGCAGCTACTGCTGGCAATTTATCTACTTGGATTTTCATTTTATTTTTTTTCCTGTAGGAAGAAAACAGTGGTGCAATTTGTGAGCAAAATCCTGTTTTGGCTCCTGCATAGGCTAGGTAAATTAGGGCAAAGCAGCAAGTTCCTTTCATCTAATGGGCTTTTGCAGAGGCTGCATGCGGTTTGTGGTCTTTTCTTTTAGTGCTGAACAGTGTGTGAAGATGCCCTCAGATCCGACTTTGTGAGACAGCCTCTTGGCTGATTTGTTGCTCTGTTGACATTCCTTTCCCTGATATTCATTGAAATACCATTGCAAAGCCCCTGTTCTGCTCATGAAAGATGAAGCAGCATCATGCGATTTTAATGGTCAGAAATACAAATCTAGCATTATATATATACATTAAAAACAAACAAACAAACAAACAAACAAACAAAAAAAAAACAGATTCAGTTTACTTTAAATCACCTGGAGATTTGTCTTTGAGTCTTTGTTTTTTTTCTACGACTTCCTGATGACCAGACCTCCCCATGTAACTTCTCAGATGGTAGCACGATGCTGCTGCCACACTTCTTCCTTCTCTGCTGGAGCATCCCCTCCCTCTCTGTGAGGGACATGGTGTCAGTGCTCCTGCAGTGCCAGCACAGCTGATAGCAAATGCTGTTAGATCCTGCAGTTATCTTTCACTCTTCAGAGATAATTGTCAACAAATCTGGATATTTTAAGATCATAATGAATGCATTTGACACAGTGCAGCACCTTTGCTGCCACCATAGCATTTGGAATCTGTATGGTGATACTTTATGCAGTTGTGTATCGGGAAGATTTGCTCTCCTGTTGCCCTGTGTTGTATGATTAATTTATAGACATCCAGTCCATGCATGGAATTAAACAAGTTTTACATCTTTCTGCTTTTTGTCACATCTTCATGCTCTGTTTTTTGTTTGGCTTTTTTTTGAGGGAGAAGTTTCTGCAAAGCTGTTTTGGCATTTATTCTCTCTGAGGAACTTTGTTAAATTATTGAAACAATCAAAAAGATGGCTTAAAAAGTGCAAAATATATTTGCTTGTTTTCTTTCATGAACAGCTGAGTTTGAATACAGATGCAGACACTAAAGTAAATTAGATTCTCAGTTCAGTATTCTCCACCACAGTTCCAATCCCATCATTGTCCCAATCCCCACACCTATGAGATAGAAAGATTAAGTAATAATGAAGACATGTCACTGCACCTGCTTTCACTGTATCTCACTACATGCAGTAAAATCACCCATAGTTTCATTCTTCGCCCTCAGGCATTATCTGTTGTTCACAGCTCTCAACTGAGGGCCTGATAAAAACATGTTTCTTATCATTGCCTGTCCAGATTTGCCTACTGTTTATGAAAACAAGCTGCTTTTAAAGGTCTGTCTGCATCTTGTAAACTTAAGCATTTGAGTTGATACGTAGTTTCATTTCTCAGAACGTTAATACTGGCTGAACGGTGAACATCTGGCACATGAGACAGCTTGGCGGGTACAACACTGCACACAACTGGAATGGGCATGCTTTCAAAGGGTGTTACAGAAGGGGTAGGAGTTCACCAAATTAAGGTTTTCAGGCGTGTGCGTGGTTTCTGAGTGCGCAGCCATCACCTCACTACAGCCAAGCAAGTTTGCGGTCCACCTCATGCTAGTGAGGGAGATGTCTTTGCTCAGCAGTTGCAGCAGCTTCTGGATGTGCCTCTTGCTTCCTTTGCATCCTGAGCTTAGCACGGCATATGTGTGTGCTGGCACAGCTTTGAATTCCTGAATAACCTCTCAGGATATGAGATGATCATGCGCTGATGTGATAACAGAGGAAGTAAGCCCATGAAAGGGCTATCAGTCCAGAAATAAGGATCTAACTCTGTTACATTTCAGTACTCCTTGAATAAACTGTAGCAGTGTCAAGACTGTGATTTTTTCAGTTATGGCACGGACTTAAGCTTTGAGTTTCCGTCTCTTTTCCAATTCTATCTTATTTCTATTCCTCTCTCTAAATTGTTCTTCCTCCTCTGTCAGTCGGGGCTGTTTATGCAAGAATTGCTTGATTTTATTTATTTGTTTATGTAAAATGTTTTACTGCTTCACTAGCATTAGATGTGCTGATACGCTCATCTTTACTATCTACCTGCTGTTTTTTCTCTTCTCTTCATCTTTAAATTTCTTATGTCAGATGGCCCCTTGTTGCTATAGTTACATCACTGGCCTCACTGGACAGTCTAGAACCTCATGCAATTCCAGTTCAAATTTATGCTTGTTTTTAAATTTCTTAGTCCATGAATGGAAAATGTATTTCATATGAAGCATTAATTTATTGTACTCAACAGCTGCTGTTACGATGTATGAAAAATGGCCTATCGAGCTTGATATGTTTACACTGAACCACATCATCTAGAATTTCCAATGTATTCTTGTTCTCGTCTGCTTAGGTCTGGAGCCCTTGGCTTTGGAAAACAAAATGTTCGAGATAAAGAGTCTGGGTGAAAGAGGAAAGAGTCCTACAGACCCTGTAGCTCTTCCACTAGTGTTGCTTACATAAAGAGAGGTCAGCGGGTGAAAATAGGGCAGGATGAGTCTGGAGATCAAAGTTCTGTTTGTGTGCTGTTGTTCTCTGTTGTCCTGCAGTGGCCCAGACCCCAAGTGACCCTTCAGCTTGCTGCTGACTCCTGCAGTTGCAGCAGTGGCGGTGTTTCCAAAAAAACACCAAGTGTTGAGCATTCTCCAGTCTTTCTCTATCAGTAGTCCCAGAACTGATTTGCTCGTGGTTCTTATTCTGCAGCAAGTCTGCATCTTTTTAGGTGATGCAACCAGAAAATGAGTAAGAAAAGAAGTATTCAAGATAAATGCTATTAAGAAAAAAGAACAATGCAAGCACTGCCATAATGACTGTTCTTTTCTTTTTATCCTGTCCTTTGGTTTCGGCAGCATAAGTGTTCAGACTGTCAGGTTTTACTCTGCAGAGCGGACAGCTAGAAATTCTAAGAATTGAATGGAGATTATGATATGCTCATTTGCAAAGGTTGGAATTCAGAGAATAGTGCCACATATTGTAAGAGCTGAAGGCCTTGCAAGGAAAACTGAGTGGCGTGACCATGCATGTGTGCTCAGGAAAAGACTAGAAAAGTGGCTTCACAGGAGTGTTAATCTAACATTTCATTAATATAGCAATAACCCTAAACTTTGGAGTGGCTAGTACTTTCATCTAGAATAATTATTGTATTAGAAGACTTCCTAGGTCATTTTAATTGCTCTCCTGTGGGGTTGAAGCTGTTCTGGTTTTGCATATTCAAGATATTTTAAAACACACGGGAAGGTCATCTATTAATAACAAACGACAAGGCTGAGCAGCTCCACTAGGCTCTGTTTTATAGCTTGTCTTTGGACATAAAGGTAAGCTTCAAAAGAATAATAATGCCCAAGCTAGTAAATAAAGATATCAGTCATCCCTGCTAATCTAGAAAAAACTGTGCACACAAGATCAGGCCATAGATATTAGCTTACTTCATTGTCTGAACAGAGACTTTTCTAAATCATTTGCCCTGTGTAAGAGATTATGAATCAATTGCCGTGAATTGGGGAGTTCTAGTGACTTCCATTTTATTGGGTTTAATCTTTCTCCTGTCATGGGTGTTCCAGGGCGCCAGGTCTATTTGTTATGGCTCGCTGTTGATAGCAGAGATGTATTCCCCTATAGGAAAGCTTCTACTGCAAGCTGTAAATTGAAGTTGAGGACTGAATTTATTCTTTCTAATACCACTTGCTGAATGGCTCAACTTTAAACTAGTCCCATAGAATCTACTTTTTTGTTAATTTAGCAGTGTTGTGTTTCCATTACTTACATGAATTGCATAATTTAGTTCAAAGTATTGTAACTGTTTTTCTTTATATATCATGCTGTGAATAATGCTTCTCCTTTTTCTGTTCACATATTTCACTTGGCTACTTTGTATGCCAATTGGTGTTGTGAGGTTTGCACAATATATTTTATGGTTGTACAGTACTGGGTTTGAGTGTTTATACTTTGCTCCATCTTTACGTAAAGCTGGCAAAGTAGTATATATATTATTCAGGATGCAGTAGTTGATGTTATTTCATCTTCTGGCTTATCATTTTCAAACAACACCAAAAAATTGCCTTGATTTGTCAAAGAAGAAGGTGCATTTGAAGAAAAATAAGAATGAGGAAAGAAATGAACCTGAATTTAGCAACCGCAGGTTGCTTATTGAACAATTTCACCTGATCCCTATTAACCTTTGATTAATGCCTTATCATTTTCCAGATGGCAGTGAAGTCCAGGGACTGTTTGAATATAGACTGCAGTAACCTGGCAGTGTTTTTGATTGGATAATTTTTGAGATTGCGTATCTATTTTGGTCTTTATTAGTGCAGCACAAAATTTAGACAGGAAGTCAACATCATTTATAATGTGGTTAGCTCTATTCAATGTGTATTTATCTTATTGGTCATAGACTCTGGAAGTGCTATGCAATGAGGGGCTGCAAGGAGCCATCCTGTCTAGTTATAAGTGGTATTGTGACTCAGGCCTCAACTCCAGTGCTGCTGCCTCCTGTTTTTGAAGAGCAGGAGCTCCTAAGTGCCTGTGGGAACGGACTCTGACTATGCAGCGCTGCGAAGTTTGGTAGCCACACACAGAGGTATCTGGAATAAAACTACACCAATAAAAGGGCAAGCAGTAACTTTGGTCAGTCTCCTTAGTTACATGGGGAGAAAATCTTGCCATGGAAATCCTTTTATGTATTTTAGCCACTTCACAAAATGCTTGTGAGGGCTTTTTTGATTCCTCAACTTTGACTTTTACTATAGATTTTTGCTTTCAGGATCAATTATTTCTTCTTTGTCTGTAGCCTCTCTTTGGCAGGTTTATTCTTCTGACCAGCTGTGTCAGGCTTCGGAGCTGCTGTCTTTGTATTACAGAAGCTTGACAGTCATTCAATTTAAATCCTTTACTAGTTAAGCTCATGAGATTCAAGCATAGGGTCAAAGCCAAGGCGTTCTTTAATTTTTTCTGGTATTGCTGCCAGCCAGTGTTTAAATAGAAACGTTCTCCAAGGGTATTAGTGTGCTAATTGTGCAGAAGACTGAAACATGAGCTTTATAACTTAAACTCGCCATCTTTTTCACATCCCCAGCTGCTAAACTTCTTCATTTCCGTGCATCCCTACCTCTTCACAGCTGCTCTCCAGTAGGCCCACAGCAGTGCACACTACTATTCTTTGGTGCTAGTTTGTGTCCTGGTACGTAAACCCAATTGATAAACAACTTTGTTGTGTGGTCTGCCTCTCAGATACTTTCTTTTTATCATCAATGGGAAGAGTTGTCTTCGCAGAGGACTGAACTTTTCGCCAGTAATATGTAACATAATTCCTCCTTAAAGAAAAGCATCCTCGTTCTCAAGCAGTAATGAGATTTGAAGTTCTATAGATACCAACAAGATGGCTCTGGGAGCAAATCCACACGTACTGATGCTATGGCTGGGTCAGCAGTTGAGAAAAGGTATCCTGTAAGCTGTTCACATGAACCAGCAGCCACAAGGTGTGTAGTCTTGCCAGTAGTGCAGGACTGCTGATGTTCTCTGCTACCTATCACTGACAAAGGAAGGCATCTTTGTAGCCTTTCCTGTCCCTCACCCAAGACAGACGTCATTTTTATACCTCTGCCTCAGTGATGCTTAAAAGGCCTTGCAAACATGTGAAATAAAATCCATTTCAGATTTAGAGATTTGCTTTTCTGTTTTCTTCAGATATCTTGGGGACAATTTTCTCTGAGATTCCTTAAGCAATAACCATTAATTTTAGCCCCCATGTGAAATAAATGGGGTGGAAGTCAGATTATTTGAGGAAGAAGTTTTGTCCAGTAAAGTCAAACTTGAGGAAAACAGTACTGTCAATTTTTGTACTGAGATGAAAAGGTGGTGGATGTTTGGGGTAACTGTTAGCGGCCTGAAATTCAGTCGTCATCTCTATTTATATGAACACTACATTATAGACAGATTTCTTGAGATTTTCTTTCCATTATAAAATAATGCAATAAAATAACACTGAAAATGGAACAGAAAATGAAATGAAAAAAGATGTAAAACGAAAAAGGGCTCTTACTGTTTAAAAGCTAGCACTGAAGTCTCTGATTCAGAGTATGAATTCCTATGCTTCTGTAAGTAAGATGAGGTGTAAAATATTTATAGTGTGTGTGCTGCAAGATTGGACTATATGTTGTGTTTCACAAGTGATTAAGTATTGTTCCTAAATAAATCTTGCAGTTCTAGCTGCAGTGACACAAATAATAGAACGTGAAGGTGTGAAAGAAAATGGCCAATTTGAGTGATACGAGAAGGAGCTATGCTTCATTTGGTCTTAGAAAATAAGTCATGGTACAGATATGATTGCCTTTCCTGAATGGTTGTACAGGATTACTGCTGTATAAGGCTCCCCCGCTCACATTTGGCAGTGGCTCAGTGAGTTGTGTATGTTATGCAGTGTATTTTTCAGTTTTCACCAACACGTTGAGGTGATGGTTCTGTACAATTTTGAATGCCAGCTCGTTTTGTCATCAGGTTCTGATTTGTTCCCAAATTAGGTGTTCACATGGAGGCATGGCAAAACCAAGCAGAACACTGATCCTGACAAAGACCACAGCTCACAGATGCAGCTGTCATTTTATTTTTGTCTTTGGTGGTCTATTTTTAAATGCTATGCTTCCAGCACTAAGCACTCAGGAAAAATTCATTCTTATATCTTCAAAAAGTAATATCAGCTTAAGTTACAACTTCTGATCCTCTAATAACCTGTAGCATGTTTTCTCTGTGATGCTGTTTACGCTTCAAGATGATTTTCAACCTTTAGCTTAATGGAAGAAAAATTATGCTTGTTTCTTTATAGCAAATATGTAAGTGGTCAACAGGTCAAAAATTACATTTACAGGGAAAATATAGCCTGACTTCACAAGAAAGTCAGATGGACAAATACCATCAGCTGCTTGTGTTCATTTCAAGTTGAATTTACCTAATGCCTCTGTGCTTGTAATCTCTGTGAGGTTACTTTATTACTTAGAACACACGTTTTGAAGTGCCAGTCAAAAGGATGAGGGCTTGAGGTTAAAAGCATCTCAGACATAGTAATTCTTAATCAAAATCTAATTTAGAAAAAAATGGCACCTGGATTCAGCAAGGCAGTAAAGTAGCATGACTGTCTTTCAGGGAGTACAGCAACCTGTCTTGACAGTGATTTATGTTCTTTTTTGCTTACCATGCCCAAGTATATTATCTAGGCTGACATGTATATGTACGTATATCAAGTGAGTTCTCAGCACCTGCTACAATTCTCATACTGAATTTATTCTTGTTGATGACTCTGACTATTGGTCGAAAACGAAGGGCGCAGTTCCTTGACACATATCAGCTAGATGTAGCATGACATGGCTTCGGCACAAGCTGGGTGTATGTTTAGACTGTGGCAGGCATAATTAAGTGTGGAATTTGACTGTCATCTGGCCTTGCAGTTTTTCTTGCCATGAGAATCTGGCAACTGCTAATCTTACAGGTCAACAAGCAGCCACCTAACTTCCCTCTTCTGACATTTCAGGGGCTATTTCTGAGTAGATGTGAAACAAGAACTCTGTGGGAAAAATACTGCACTAATGGACATGACTCCTGAAATCTTCAGTGCAGAGTTAATTCAGATCGTTCTGCACAATCTGTGCATACATTTTTCTAAATTAAAAACATGCAGTGCAGTTTGAAAAATACCTAGCCTGAGTGTTATGGCTGTGAGCATTACAGAAATGTCACTATGTAATTTGCTAGAAAATGATAAACTTCCAATGGGTTTTGAAACATCTTGTAAAAAATTAATGTAAATACAGCATTGCAGCTTGGTATTTTCAGAGGCAACATGAAACAGAACAGAAAGTATTTACAAATTAAATTTGGTAGAATAATGTCCATATAATCTTTACTTATCACTATTGCTATATTATATGCAGCTTATCCATAGAAGTTATTTGTGCACTGCTTTGCCTTTTCCTAATCTCTTTCTTGCCCTCTACCTGCAATGCATACAATCACGTTCGAATGCAAATAAAAATAATAAGAAGAAAAAAGATAAAAATGCAAATTAGGAGTTTAAGTTCCTAAGTGAACCCCTAAAAATATGACAAGTCAATGCAGATCCTCATAAAACTTGCTAAAAACCTTGCAAGCTCACGTGCTAAAGTATGCATTGATAAAGGAAAATAGGGCATGAGCCAGAATGTTCTAAAAATGAAGTTTAGATACAATTTGGACAGTTACATCCAGAATACTCCAGAGTTCCTCTACTTGGAAAAGGCTTCTGAACATACAAATTAATGTTGCATAGAAATCTGGGCCATGGAGTTCTCCAGGCACCATAGTCAAGGGTTATCCCAGCTGAACCAGACACGAGGTTAAGTCACCACTGACTTGTTTCAACGATTCTCATCAGTAGAGGCTGTTCTGTCTGGGTTGTGTCTGAACCTCCCATCACTGAAGTGTTACTCTGACTTTCTTCCTGGTGGTGTAACACAGCTTTTTGTCTTCATGAAATTTGCTGAACTGGTGTGTGAGTAGGCAGATTGCATCCCTGCAACTCAGTGCGCCACAAAGAGGAGAATTCACATAGACTTTGTTCTCAGCCTTTTTCAGTGGAATCATCAAGTTGTTATCACCTAATTATTACATGGAACATTTAATGTGATGTGTGTTATAATTACGAATTTGACCAGGACACATTAAGGAAAAATCTTAGCATTTCATCAAGTGAATGGATCATACTTCAGAAGATGTGTGAGGTTATTTGCAGGAGTAATGCACAGAAGTGAAGAGTTCAGTCTTGATTTATGAAATGCACGAGGCACATTATAAAGCAAATTTGAAGGGCAGTATGCTAAAGTGATGAGGACATCTGGGAGAGGTTCAGCAGTGAATTAAGCAGTGGCATAAGTCATCAGCTGTTCTTTGGTGAAGCTGTATATCAGTGGGAAAGCTATGAAATTTGCTGTGGATTTTGGTTCAGACTGAAGCAGTTCAGTGCCAGCCCTACCCACACCAGCAGTGTAGTTCTGGGGATGTCTTTTGCCCCCATCGCCTCATGGCAATCACCAGTTAGTTCCTTTCCTTCCATGCCTCATGCAGCATGGCACTTCCGCAGCTGACAGTGCTGCTGAGCAGTCCAGACCTGCATCTTACACTATACAGGGAGTTTACCATGCAGATTAAGGAAGGGAAAATAATGGAGGAAAAATGAGTGGGGAAAAAAAAAAGAACTGCAAAAGGCCAGATAAAGTTTTAGGGTTGTCTGACCTTTGCAGAACCTCAGGACTCCTAGACGAGCTCTCATGTTACCTGGGAGAGAAATGGTCACCCTCCTTCAAGGCTCAGACGATGTAGGAAAATCAAGAATACAGCCTTTCTTCACCGGTTACCAAATTAAAACAAGTTAACAAAAAATCTCCTCACATCTCCTTATCCCCAAGACAGGTCCGATAAACTGGGCTGTAAATACATTCATGCTTTAAGTTTTGAAGTTGCGGATTGCCTCAGAAGTGAAGAGGATTGCCTTCATATTTCAGAAACAGAAGTAAGCTGCAAAGGAGTAAAAATACAGCATTTTTAAAATAGATGTACTACTTGGGTAAAAATATGTTACAAATCACAGAATCATAGAATGGCTTGGGTTGGAAGGGACCCTGAGGATCATCCACTTCCAACCTCCCTGCCACAGGCAGGACCACCAACCTCCAGATCTGGTACTAGACCGGGTTGCCCAGGGCTCCATCCAACCTGGTCTTGAACCTCTAAGTAAATAAATCAGTTTACTCAGGATTTTAGTGCTTTATGCTGAAACAACCTATTGACTGGAGATGTCCTTCTTCCAAAGGATTGCAGGTTAGGAGCTAGAGAGATGACGGAAGATACTTTTAAGGAAGGTATTTGGTACTCTCGCATTATCCACTGATCAAAAAATACACAGCATGTCCATTTTCCTGCAGTTACTTACAACCCCGCAGAAATATGTGAGATGTGTGTATATATCTGTGACTGATTTCAAAACAGACATTACTTGATGTTTCAACTTGCTGAGCTTATGCCATAGAGAGGTGGGTGAACACATTCAGAATAAATTTAGTAAATATAAAACAAATGTACTTGAAGACAGCCAGTTATGCATGACTTTGTCATCCTGTGATGGTGCTTTGGCTAGATAAGGGTTTTGTTGTCTGCAGTAGAAAAGACAAAGATGAGAAATGTGAGTTTGTACACTAGAGATTAAAAAAAACTATAGATGAGGTAATGCTCTGCAAGAGTTAGAAAAACAAAGGGACATGGGGAAATAAAAAGCTTTAGCAGCATGTTATATCTGACGTTGTTGTCTTTCTCTCACCCACGCAACAGATCATTTCTTAATTCCTCCATATGTTTCCTCTATTTTTTTCATTAATTGTCATATTTTGCATAATCAATTTCATTCATCTAGATTTGCTCCTCTACTGAAATGTTCTGACTGATTAGTCTCTGCAGCCTTCTACTTCAACTACTTAATGGTAACTATCATTCCCCCTAAAACCTATTCCTCATTATTTTTTTCTGAAGCAACTGCATTTCTCAAGTTGCCACTTGTCATTGGAATTTAGCAGCATCCTTGTATCAGCTAATTCCCCCGTATCTCTGCCATTCCCTTCTAGTAATAAGTCTTACATTCTCTTTCCTGGGAGCACTGAGACAAATGATATTTGTGGTTAAACTTTCAGAAAGGAGCTTCAAAGCCATTATAGGCAGAACTGCTCCTGTGAATGTCATAAGCAGCTGTCTTTTCAAATGGATTTTTATATGGTGCACACAAACATAGAGGTAGAAGGAGGCCTTATTATTTTGCACAGAATGCAGGTCTCATTGACATGACTGCATCGGCAACATGCATGGTTCCAACAGACATCCCACTTGGGTAGCATAAGACTCTAGTCTAGTTCACCTGTTGATTTCATGAGCTCATCAGTATAGGAGAGAAAAGGCTCCGAGAATTCTGATGAAGAGTTTTTGTCTGAAAGCGTATTTATGTGGAACCTGATCTCTTCCATATTTATGCCCATATATTTCTGCTCTCAGTGGATTTTTAATTGGCTGCAGTATTTTTGCCAAAAATGATGTAAGCTGTTGTCTCATTCTGATGATTGGATGAGATGCTTATATATATGTATGCAGTCACATTCATGAGAAGCAACAAAACACGAAAAGGCTCACAAATTGTTCTTTGTCTCACTTAAAAGATAGGACCTCATAAGTGTTTTATTGTGAAAGAGACGAACTGAAATGGGTTATTTTTTGCTTTTGAGAGGTGTTGCTTATTTTTAACAAACACTTTGCCCCCGAGGATCTTTAATTAGGGAGTGACAGAAAGGCATCAGATCCTATTACTTTGTAATGCCGCAGGCACAGTGTTTGACTCAGTTTTGGGGTGGGCCAGCTGATCTTACACTATTGAGATTACCCTGTCACTTGGTCTCATCACCTGAACTACCACAAAATGAAGATACAGTATTGTCATTATGAAGCAAGATATAGCAGTAACCTGTAAGAAAGGCGCTTCCTTCTCTGGATTAAAGAATGTGTTTCAACTGTCAGACTTCAACACTGCTGTATGGGAACTGTTGAGACATGGCCTGAACCACTGATTGAGCACCTGGGGAAAGGACCCGGTCAGCCCTGGGTGCACAGGTGAAGGCAATTCAGCTGTGACCGGAAGGAGTGGAGCCTGGCTGCACCTCTCCTAGACTCCACTTAAGGGCTGACTGCCACTGGGGAAGGTTCTCTTTCTGGAGGTCCTTCCCTTGTGGAGTTTTCCCTGTGAGCCTGGGTCTTCAGAGATGCGTGAGCATTTTTCATTCTCCTTTGTAACACCTTTCCATTATGCTAGTCCCTTTGTTATTACACTTCCTGTATCACTATACCACCACATTGATCTTTCTGATTGCTGCAACTGGGAATGCAATTGATTCTTGCATATACTTCTTGGTTTTCAGCGGTAGGAGTGTCTATAAGAAACCAGCACTTGTAAGAAGAAAAACTGCGTGTCCATAGGCTTCTTTGTCACAGCTACCCTTCTTTTGTTTTTTAGGCTAAGGGAGTCGTTTTTGAAGGCTCTGGGGATTGAATTTCTTTGGAGACTGAAGCAAAAGCAGTAATGTGAGGGGAGAAGTGTTAGTTTCAAGATGCTTAACCACACATAGTTATAAACTGCGTACCTTGTTAAACAGCTCATCTTTCACCCCAGGAGCTTACTGCTAAGAGTAGTTCTTTTATTTTGCTTTTCCTGTGGGTCAGCTATAGGGAGCTTTTCTATTTCATCTGTGAATGCTCCATGCTGTGTGCTTAAAAGTACATTACTTTGTGGTCAGTTACAGGTTTGGTGTAATGTAACAAGAAGGGCAGTTTACATAGCCTATTCCTTACAAAAGGTATCTGAATGTTAAGAAGGGCGTGCTCATTTTATCATATGATGGGGTTTATTGTGTCATGCACTTGTCAGAGGGTAAATGATGTAGGAATGATCATTCTCTGCTTGAAAGGTCAAAACTCCCACAAATGTAGGAGGCCATGATCTTCAGCGCTGTCTCATCTATTAAGCTTAACGATATTAGTTTTCTGAGCAAATGGGTTGCAACCTTACCTCATTTTACTGCAAGTTTTGTCTTGATTCTGCTACTGCCTGTGCAGGTAGGTGGAGAGAGGCAAACTGCTGAGTATCTGCAGAGCTGCTTGGCCAAGTTGCGCGGTCCTCTTGGAACTTAGTGCTTGTATGGCTGTAGTTAGTTGGTTGGCTGGTTGAGTTCCTTCCTCTAAAGGTATCTGGACAGCAGAGGTCTTTAATAAGCAGAAACATCTCTCCTGAGGGCATGAAGAGGAAGGAAAAGTATTTGCAAATACTTGCAGATGCATAAGGTATTCTCCTTACTCATGAGTTGTTTTTCTAGATCTTTGTATATGAGCACACGTTTGTGGTGATTTGACAGTAGGCTTTTAGCCACACTACCTCCTGTTAGGAAAGACTGTGGGCTTTATAATTTTTAATTCTTATTTTATAAACTAGCATTCAGAATAGAGACAGGTTTTTATTGTTCCCTCCTTGAGGGAGGAGGGAAGTGAGGAGAGGCTGGCAAGCACTAAGCAGGTGTAAGAAATTGCCAACTGTGCTTTTCCAGACAATAAAGGTTGTTTTAAAAATCTTATTCTTCAGATTCTTGTTTGATTCTGGTTACTAAATCTCATATATATTTAAAAAAAAGTATCATTATCTTATCCTATTCAGAAAAAAATAAAATTACATTTTTGGATTGGATTTATGATTGTTATGCAAACATATCTTTCATATTCTGTGTAGAAAACACATTTAAATGGCCAAAAATAATAATAATCCTGCTCAGGAGCTATTCCAAGTTGATAATAATTCTCTATAAAGAATTGAATCCAGTAGTTATTAATGAATACTCGTGTTAGGATTGTTTTGTTATACCACATAACTTGCTTGAACTGGCTGCATCTTTCTCAAAATAGTTCTAATTACAGAAATAAATGAAAAAAAAGCTTACTGAAGTTGCTTACACAACAGTGCAGTCGTTCTCACTTTGCCAACTGGAAGTTTATTCTTAACAGATGGAATTCACCAATCTGCAGAGAACTAACATATGAGGCCTTTGCACCGCTTACAACTTGACTTAACCTGTCTGAAATAGCAGATCATTTAACTAAATATGTATTTTGGAGGAATTCTGTATATGAACATGATATGCTGTGGGTCAGAACAGAAACATGGCCCACAGTATTTACTTCTCTCTACAGTGACTATAAGATTTATCCCTCTTCTTCCTGGTAATAGTATGCCTGCAAATTATTTTGGCCTCACGTTCTACTTTTCTCTCTTGCTATCGTTCTGCCTCAGTCTGTTCTTGTCTTTATAAATGAGTAGATATGACATTCTTCCAAATTCTGATTCAGGGTAAGCACTATAGCTAGCCAGAAGATGAAGACTTGAGCAACAGCCTACCAGGAACTGATAACCAATACTTTGCTCCTACTTGATGAGCTGGCTGATTGCAAGCCTCACCTCTTCCTTGAGTCTCGCTAGCTTTAATGAACAGAGTAAAAACGTAGCCCAGAAACAGCTCAGGAAAGTGGAGGTGCACTGATTAGACATTACAAAGGAGGTATCCTCAGTGTGGAGAAAATGACAGTAACAAGCTGATTGACCCTGTGGACTGGGGCACTAGCAGAGAGATGAATTCATTAGTATCAAGTGCAAAATCACATACTTAAGAATAACAGCATATTCAGCTACAAGAGATTTCCCAAACAGATTTTGGTTCCTAGCAGTGCTTTGTGACTTTGGGGGGCTGTTTAAAGGGTGGTTTTTTTGTGTTTTTTTTTTGCATTTCTGACACCAGAAACCCTTAAGTGGTGTGTGACTGTTGGACCTGAAACTCCTCAGAGCTGATGCTGTGCTTTATATTTTCACTAAGCATTTAGAAATAACATCATAAAATAAACTGGAACATCAGTCCAAAGTAAAACAAGTTGAAGGTGAAAATTGTATCAGTAATGTGCGCCAACTTACTGAGGTTTTATTAGATGTGTGTATTTATACATATGTGTGTATACAAACAGCCATTTCCATCTGTACCCAATGCTGTTTTTTCCTCACAGAAGTAGTCTGCTTCCATCCTGTCACGTCTTATTTATTTGATTTCTTTTTCTTATGCCTTGGCTACAGCAGTGTTCAGTTAAATACTGAAAACTTTCTGATTTAAACCAGACTGTGCTTTGAGTTGTAAATACTTCTTATAGGCCTATCACCTTAAATTTAACATTAGGCTGGCTTTATTTTTATTGTTTTAATTTTATCTTGAGACTAAGAAAGGATAGATATACTTAGTTCATTAACAATAAATGAGGAAATAGTGCAGCTATGCTGTCAAGGAAATGAAAGAGCATAGAAAATACATCCAAAGCTATTTAATTAATGTTTTTACTCTGCACTGTCCTACTTTTTATTCTGCATTCATATTTAAAACACAGAAAACAGTTTCAATAGAGAAAGAATAATTTCCCTGCTTGCTTTCAATTAAATACATTTCTAGAATGCAAAGAAAAAAATTCAATTATATCTTAAAATCCAGTGGTACTGTCTAGTTTTGTAGTGTATGAATATAAGAGATTGTGGTAGGATGTAGATTCCTAATTCTTTGTTGTTAGAGCGTAGGTGTTAAAGCTGCTTACTTGGTGGCATAAAGAAGGGTGCTGTAATGGAGCCTTTGCTGGACCATCTCAGTTGTGCTTCAGCTCCTCTTCATATGGCTTCAGCAGAGAAACTTCAACCTGGTGAGGTGTCCGGAGGGAAGACAACATACCTCATTCCTTCCCTTACTTGTGCAAAAATTCCTCCTGTAGCCACAGAGTTCTTGCTGGCATAGGAGAAGGTGCCACCTCCACCAGTTAGAGGGTACCCTGCTTCCAGGGCTTAGCTGCAAGTTTCTCCACAGACAAATAGAAGCAAAGCCAGATTTGCCTTTCACTTGTTTTGATTCCACTACTTAAAAATAATCTCAGGTAGGTTTTTTATTTTCTTGAAAGCTGCTTTGTACAGAGTAGCCCTGGGTGTTTGTCAGATTCTTTGTTTTCTTGTCATATTCCCTGCTGGCCTTCTCAGAAGCTGGTTAAATTACGGGGATTATTCAGAGCTGCACTGGATAATAAAATGGTCCATTGATTAGTAGAGTTCTAATTACTTGTCTCTTAGCATGAAAGAGAAATAAGAAGATTTTATAGTAAACAATGAAGAAAACAAATAGGGTGTTTCCAACATATGTAGGGTTATACATGCCCAAGTGTGGCCTTCTACCATGAGTACTGTGATTTCAGATTTATCATCAAGAGCTTATTTGACTGCTTACACAACGGTGACTTGCACAAACTGCTTGAGAGATAAGCAGCCAAAAAAATAACTCCTCAGTTTTTTTCTTGTACACATATACTGGAAGAGTAACATAATGGTGAGCAGTATGTTTTTGACTTTCCATGTCTTGTAGTAACAAAACTGAAGTTAGGGCTAATTTGTTGTTTTAACTACTTGTGTACCAATTGAATATAAATAGTGTTACAGTTTCAGCTTGAAAAAATGGTGAGCATCACTAGGCAATGGAACCCTTGCACTCGCACCATGTGCCTCAGTACTGGTTCAATGTATCAAGTTGCCTCTTGTCTTTTCTTAGAGTACATATTATTCATTTTTTATGTTCAAACTAGTTTCTCTAACAGATGTTTCTCTTAAAGACGTGTAGGACAATGTTAAGGAAGCAGGCTTCAGGGAGGATAGCAGTGCTCGCATCCTCTCCTTCCTACTGCTGAGCACCAAGGTGATGACAGCAGTGCCTGCCAGACGAAGCTGTGTTCTCACTTGTGCTTGTAGGTGACTGTGCTTCCCAAACAGGTATGAAGGGGAGGCCAGACTTTGGGATGTTTGAAAATTAAAGACTGAAAACCTGGCAGATCTGCTGTTGGTTTCAAGGAGACCAGAGGTTCTTAGTGGCCCTTTAATGCATCTTCCAGTGTCCACAGAAGTCTTCCTAAGAACTTCTGTACGCTGTGCAATGCAGTCCTGGTTTGTTTGTTTGTTTTTTTCCTAGCTTTTTTAAAATGCTGTGAACTTCAAGCAAAACCAGCCAACACTGCCTAACAACTACTCTGCATAGTTCTTGCCCATGGCAAAACAGCTGAGCCAGAGCAGTAATTTAATTTAAGTGTGAAAATCCTCTTAATTCTCACGAAATAATCAAATTTCTTTTTTGTTGCAACTCTTTTGTTTTGTTTTACTGGCATTGTCCAAGTACCAAGGGCTCAGCTTCCTGTCCTGTTGTGCCTTTCTAGAGAATGGGTTTCTCATTTGGTAGTGAAGCATTTCCCACTGATTTTTGATTCTACCCGTGGGCTGATTTGACTGGGGTGCAGGCTCTCGTTGTTTGCTTGCTTTTCTTCCATGTTAAAACCCTCTCCTTTTAAGCCTGGCTGCTGGCAGTTCAGTGCCTTCTAGACTCAAGCAGCCTTGTCAGCCCATCCGTCTACTTCATCCCCTGTCACCCGCAGGTTGGTGTCAGACTAAGATGCCTCTGCTAAATGTGAATTCCTTCATTGGTTCTGCGCTCTTCCTCCAGGGCCGCAATTAGAGCCCTTCTGATAACCAGCACACAACTGCATCCATCAATTAGCTCTTCCTTTGAAGGGTTTCTCTCTCAGTGTTCCCATCCCTGCCAGCTTACAGGTGGCTCAGTTACTTTCAGCTCTTCTGCCTGGAACCCTGATCCGTGTCAATCATCCTCCCCATAAAGACCCAGACACCCAACTCACGGAAGCCCTTAGCATTGCTAGGGCCACGGGATAACCACTATCTTCAGATGTGGGTGAGCAGCCAGCATTACGTGGTGTGA